>PVKP010012581.1:0-51204 GCA_004027715.1 Plecturocebus donacophilus
CCAACTCCCCACCCCCCGCTGTCCCTCCCCTATTTCCCCCCGACAGACCCCAGTGTGTGGTGCTCCCCACTCTGTGTCCATTTGTTCTCATTGTTCAACACCCACCTATGAGCGAGAACATGCAGTGTTTGATTTTCTGTTCTTGTGTCACTTTGCTGAGAATGATGGTTTCCAGGTTCATCCATGTCCCTACAAAGGACACAAACTCATCATTTTTTATGGCTGCATAGTATTCCATGGTGTATATGTGCCACATTTTCCCTGTCCAGTCTTTCATCGATGGGCATTTGGGCTGGTTCCAGGTCTTTGCTATTGTAAACAGTGCTGCAACGAACATTTGTGTGCATGTTCCTTATAGTAGAATGATTTACAATCCTTTGGATATATACCCAGTAATGGGATTGCTGGGTCAAATGGAATTTCTATTTCTAGGTTCTTGAGGAATCGTCATACTGTCTTCCACAACGGTTGAACTAATTTACACTCCCACCAACAGTGTAAAAGTGTTCCTATTTCTCCATATCCTCTCCAGCATCTGTTGTCTCCCGATTTTTTAATGATTGCCATTCTAACTGGTGTGAGGTGGTATCTCAATGTGGTTTTGATTTGCATTTCTCTAATGACCAGTGATGATGAGCATTTTTTCATATATTTGTTGGCCTCATGTATGTCTTCTTTTGTAAAGTGTCTGTTCATATCCTTTGTCCACTTTTGAATGGGCTTATTTGTTTTTTCCAAAGATTTGAATTTTTAAGTAAAAATAGAGAAAAACAAAACACAAACCAAATGTTAAAAATTGATCCGTTCTTCCATTCAGTTCTTTCATAAAAACCTCTGACAGATTCTTTTTTCTTTGTTAATAGGATAAGTATCTTCCCTTTGCACCTAATTTCAAAAGAAGGAAATTGTTTCCCCTGAGCCTCCATGGCCCTATTCCTCCAACCACTTTGAATCTGCCGTCTGGTACTGTCTATTTTAACTTCATCATGCTCCCATCTCTCTTTCCCTTCCCATTGAAACCACACTCTTTCCGGTTCTTTACCTAAACTGTTATGGTAGTCTCCAAATTCATCTTTCTCCCTGTAGTGTCTCTTGCCTACTCACTCATTACGGAGCTTCCAAGACAAACTCTAAAAACACAAACACAACTTTAAGGTCAATGCCTTGCTCAAAAGCCCACGTTGGTTCTCCCTCTGCCATTGAATGTAGTCCAAATTTCTCAGCACAGCATTTCAAGTCCATCACATTTCCTTTCATTCTGTTCTATCAGCGTCCCTGCTAACTCTCACAAGTGAGATACTTAGTCCAATATAATTCCTTTTGGGCCTGAAAAATATATATTTCTTACTGCCTTTTTTCCCATCCACATCTTTATTTGTCATGAATGTAGTCATCCTAAAAATTTGAAAATCTACCTCTTCCGTAAAGTGCTTTCAAATTCCCTTAGTGGGAAATTATTTCCCTCTTGCAGGGGCTAATAAAACACTATGGGTTTTTCCTATACCACATATGTCAGGGTGCCCAGTAAAAACCAAGCCTCATCACACCTTTGAGATCCAGTCAAGATTATAGCCTTCTTAAACTTGGGAACTTATATTATCTATTTTTTAAAAATTTCTACCGGCAACTAGCACAGTACCTAGCAGGACTCAAGAAACAATAGTGAAATGGAATTTTCAAAACTGCAGTCAAGAAACAGTTTCTGAAAATTATGGAGTAAGCTGTTTACATGCCCATGTACTATACACATACCCCTAAATGGAAAATACGCTTGACAAACATCAATCACAACTGTTACCTTTCATACTGGTATCATCACAATCAATGGCAGGGTCTTCAAAAATGAAAAGTAATGGTGGAAAAATCTTAAGACCATGAGGGTGATGGCACTTTTTTTCCACCATATACAGTAAATAACCTGGAGACATAAATATGCCATAAAGTTTTTACAATATAAAGTCATTCTCATCTGGGAGGAAATATGGAGTTACTGCATTTTCTTTACTTTTTTTTTTTTTGACAGGGTCTCAGTGTCACTCAAGCTGCAGTGGAGTGGCATGATCTTGACTCTGTACATCCTCTGCCTCCCGGGCTCAAGCAATCCTCCCACCTAAGCCTCCTGAGTAGCTGGGACTACAGGTGTGCATCACCACACCCAGCTAATAGTTTGCGTTCGTTTGTAGAGACAGGATTTCACCATGTTGCCCAAACTTGTCCTGAACTCCCAGGCTCAAGCGAGCCTTCTGCCTCAGTTTCCCAAAGTGCTGGGATTATAGGCATTAGCTACCATGCCCAGCCTACAGCACCTTTTTGAGAAGAGACATGGCATAAAGAAAGCAATGTTTTAAAAACACTGTTCTGGAAAATAAATATAACATAGATTAAAATGGAGAGTTTCTAAGTATACAAAATGTATAATTAGAAGCATGCACAGCAATGCCAGGTGAAGGGGTCTGGAGAGAAACCATGAGAGCAGAAATGAAGACCGAAAGGCAAAGTGGAGACAACAGAAGCAATTGACTATGGCTGTATTAAATTAAACACTATAAAATTTAAAGCATAAAATGAGAGATTTAGATAAACTACAAAGAAAGGAAGATATTAAGTATTTTAGCAATTAGTTCTATGATGCCACAAACGTGTGGCCATTAACATTGTAAGATTTCTCTCAAGTCACCTCAAACAAAACTGGGCTGTGGATTCCCAAAGCATCTTATGCATGCTTCTATTCAGCAAGTGGGAAAAAAAAAGTCTGTTGTTTTCCCCATCTTACCCAGACTGGAGCCACATCAGGGCAAGGACCTATTCTATCCATCTTTGTAACCTAGGTCCCTAGTATAGTGCAAGGAACATAGTAAGCGAAAGAAATAAATGTTGTAGAACTGTCCTGGTGATAACTTATTACAAGTTAAAAAAAAATAGCTGGAAGTTGCACATGAACTCCAAACATTACAGTGGGACTGTGGCTAACCCACACAGGTGTGTGAGTAGAACAGTCTTCTAGAAGAGAGTAGTAATACTTCTGTGTCAGTGTGTTTGCAGCTACAAGGTAATCTCCTTAAGAGCAAAGTTCAAAACTGTTTTGAACACAGTGTCTAATACAGTGTTGAACACGTAGCAGATACTCAGAATTATCATATATTTTTAATTTTTACAAAACACAGCAATAATAGCTTACTCTCACCATTCTTATTTTATCATAAAATATTTATGTATCAGGTAGAGTTCACAGTTCCCAAAATCATTTGAGATTTTCCCTCGTTCATAAACATTGTTTCTATGTAGAGAAAAGCATAAAAAGGTGTGATGCTGTTGAATTCTCATTCTAGAATTGACTAGAGAAAAATAAAATTAAGATTTTCTTTAGATCTGCTTTAAAAGAAAGGAAGACGAGTTAGGCTGTAGAATAGTTTGGTCAATTATAAACAAAATCTCTCTAAAAATGTAAAACTAAAAACAATTTTATTATAAATATCTTTTTCTCAGTGGTTAGTTTTTTTAATTTTTTTTAAAATTTGAGACAGAGTCTTGCTCTGTCACCCAGCCTGGAGTACGCTGGTGAGATCTCGACTCACTGCAACCTCCCACTCCCAGGTTCAAGCAATTCTCCTGCCTCAGCCTCCAGAGTAGCTGGGATTACAGGTGTCTGCCACCATGCCCAGCTAATTTTTTTTTGCATTTTTTAGTAGAGATGGGGTTTCACCATGTTGGCCAGACTGGTCTTGAACTTCTGACCTGAAGTGATACACCCGCCTTGGCCTCCCAAAGAACTGGGATTACAGGTGTGAGCTACCACGTCCAGCCTAGTTTTTATTGTTGTTGGTGTTGTTTTATTTCAATGGTAACTTTCAGTCATCATGATTTCCGTTCACACCCTTGAGATCAATTTTGTGACTTCACCTAAAATCAACTAATCTACTCATGAGTCATATTTCATACTGCAAGCTATAATCTATTCATCTAGTTCAGGGACTGTCAAACATTTTCTGTAAAGGGCAAGATAAGTAATTATTTTAGGCTTTCTATGACAACATGGTCTGTGTCATAACTTCTTAGCCCTGCTGTTGTAGAGTGAAAGGAGCCACAATTTATATTCAAATGACTATGGCTGTGTTTAACTAAAAAAAAAAACAAAAACCACACAGTGGACCCTATTTGACCCATGGCAACAATTTGCCAACATCTACTTAAGTTTTTTTACTTTTATTATAAAAATTTTCAAATATACACAAAACAAAACCATATCCTATTATTTAGATTTAACAGTTGTCAATATTTTCCATATTTTTTATCTATTTCATTCTTGAATTATTATGAACAAAATTTCCATCATCATGACATTTCACTCCTACATAATTCACATATCTGTAAAAACAGACATAATATGGCTGGGCACAGAGACTCATGGCCGTAACCCAAGCACTTAGGGAGGTCGAGGGGGGTAGATCACTTGAAGTCAGGAGTTCAAGATCAGCCTGGCAACATGATGAAACCCCATCACTATTAAAACTAAAAAAAAAAATAGCTGAACATGGTGGCTCGCTCCTGTAGTCCCAGCTACTTGAGAGGCTGAGACACGAGAATTGCTTGTTCTGGGAGACAGAGGTTGCAGTGAGCTAAGATCGCACCACTGCAATCTCGGCTCTTTTGCCCAAACCAGAAATCATGACCAGCCAGACATTGCATGTGATTGTTATATAGTAAAAAGAAAAGCATCTTTTAATCTAAAATGCAGCCCCCATCTACCATATGTCTATGTGTGTGACACTGACTATTTGAGGAATAGTTTAATTTTAAACAATGTAAACAAGATCTACAATCAATATATCTCATAGGAATATTAATACAGTATAGAGGCAAACACAAAATTTTTATTTATATAATGCCTAACTTATTTACTTCAATTTCTCCTCCATGTTTAAGGTTTTTATCTTTCACCTATTTTTTGAAACAATTTGTAGAGTTCGAGGATAATTTAGACACATATATAAAACTAGAGGTTCACACATAACATCAAAATATAGTTAACAATAATTTATTATATATTTTAAAATAGCTACAAGAGAAAAACTGTAAGCTTCCCAACACAAAGAAATGATAAATGTTTGAAGTGATGAATGTCTCAGTTGCCCTGATTTAATCATTATAACACTGCATACAGGTATGAAAACATCACATGCACCACAAAGATATGTACAGCTGTTACCTACCAATTTAAAAATACTTTATTGCTAAAAGGAAAAAAAAAGCGCATTCTAAAGAATTTCTCTGAAGTGTGAGTTCACGCTATGGATGCTATGTAAGTGAAGGTGGATAAAATAGTTACTGCCATTAGGCTTGAGAACTTCTAGATCAATAAAATGTGTTACCTTTAGTTAAACATGCTGATTATTTTGTTTTTCAAAATTATTTTTATAGGGGCTGATTATTTTGTATTCTTAAAAGGTATTGCAATATTTCAAGCTAACAACAAATGTAGAAACACAAACAGTTAAGATAACATTCTGGAGTTTGCAATGCCTAATAAAAAAAGAGGAATATCCTCTTCTCTAGAGAATGTTGGCCCCTATGGAAAACTTTGTCAGCTCACCAGGGAAATTCCAGATAAAAAATCACCCCAAATCTCACAAAATTTCCATGAAATGAGAACTGTTCTATGTACGTGGAGGTATACATCCTAAACAATGTTCAGAGTGACGAAAGGAAGGAGTTCACTGAGATGGGAGAGAAGAAGGAACAGGGCGATGAGAGGTTACAGATGAGGTTGCTGGAAGAAAGAAGTGAAAGCAGTGTGAATACAGAAATGGAACAGTTTGCGTTGCCGATGTTGTAAAGTGTCTTAACTCACTGGCATTAGGAAAGAGGACCACCAAGTCAGGAAAAGGGACGGGACCAGCTGAGATAGGAGTACGTGAAGGAAAACTAATTCAATGTGCTAACTGAAAGCTGGAACAAAGATTGAGTTCTCAGTTAAGTAAAGGCATAGAGTAGGTTGAGGGAGATGAGTTTATAAAAATTAGAAGGACCTAAGGCTTGGTGTAAGACACAAGATAGACAACGAACGCAATGATGTCTGCACTGTCCAATATGGTAGCCACTAGCCACATGTGGTTATTTACGTTTAAATTAAGTAAAGTTAAATATTCACTTCTTCAGTCATAATGGCCATATTTTTAATCCTCAGTACTCACATATCATAAGTGGCTACCATCTCAGACAGCATAGACAGAGAATATTTTTGCATTGCAGAAAGTTCTACTGGATAGCACTGTTCTGAGGACATTAGAGTAAGAAAGAGAAGAAGGCAGGGAAAGAGGCAAAGGAGAGAAAGTGATTCGCAAATTCCCTCTCCCACTGTGTTTAACATCGCGCTGGCTCTCATGTGACTGTCTAGACAGACGCTGCTCTGCAGTGTTGGAGTTCTATCACACCTCCTCTCCAGAAAGACGCCTGAGAGGTTGCTGCCGCCTTATGAATCCTCTAGTTGGATACGATTGGTGGAGCAGGGCATTGAGTTAGGGGTGGAGCCAGGGTTGGGTTTAGGGAAAGGTAACTTAATGGTAAAGAAGGCCCCCATCCACGCCCAGCCATCATGCCCAGAATCCAGGGTGCATAAAACATTGACTTGCCACTGGAAAGCTGCAAGAGTAGGTCCTGTTGTCTCTGGTGCATAGTGAGTCTTCTGTGATTCATGGTCAGGCAACCTGATACTAATATATTGCCCAGACTAAGTCACAGGTTGAGACAGTCTATTTTACTTGACATTTCTCATTAGAGAAAATTGGCCAACTCATCTAAATTTCATTTATTTACATCTGCCATTTCCAATCAGAAGCATTCTTATTCACTGCAAATAAACATGGGCAGCCTATCTCCTTCCCTCTACACTCTATGATGAATAATACGAAAATTCAAACCACACATCTTCTTTGCCACGAATCGGTAGTGAAATGACAGCACTCTATGGACTCTCTGACCTGCAGAGATTCTCTTCCTTTTGGAGACATTTTGAGTGACTTTTTGACCACAATCAGCCTCTTATCAGATAGGTCTCTTGTTCCAAGTAGCCATTTCAAACTCGGAGGGCATCCAGTGTTTGTGAGCTTCCTGCCACTCACAATATTTATACTAGACATTGCCAGGGGAAGAGAAGAGAGACAAAAAATACGTCCAACTGCTGCCTTGTGAAGGTTGCTATTTATTTTCACAAACCTCAGGGCTGCATTCAGTTTCCCATCTACATGTGTAGGCAGCCATTTCTTCAGTGTATTCCCTATGTTCTAATTGGCTCACTGTACAGATTCTTGGCTCTGTGCTTGGGAATCGTCATTGACTTTTAACCCACCTCACCTGCAGAGCAGCTTTCTTTGTTTCCATTAGTATTTCAGGCACCGAATCTCATTTTTAAAATTATCATCAGGATTTTAATTGGTGGTTCTCACTATTCACCCTTAATTAAGTTTAGTGATATTTAAGTGTTTGTTTTGTAGCATTTTAAAAAGAATCATAAAGAGAGAAAAATAATTAGGGAGAGAAAATAATTCCTTCAGAGAGAAAATGGAGGATTCCTTGGACTTAAGGCTGGTCAGTTTATGGGAATTATGACTTATGCAGAGGATCTAATAATTGTAAGTATCATTGTTTTACTTGTTTGAATTAATAACTTTAAAAAACCCTCACTCTCACATTAGCAAATTTTCTGTCTCTTAACAAGTGAAAATAACTGAAACTTTCCCAACATCTATTAAAATGGAAAGTTTGTAATTTTCTACTATGACCTGAGGCTTTGGCTACAAACAGATAATCGAATGAATAAGATAAGCGTTCAAGTTAAACCTGACTATATTTAATATAGGGAGAAATTAAACCACTTGTAAAGACAGCCTGGGGTGAGAAGCCCCTATCACCTGTATAATCCTCCATATTTCTGTTCACTTTAAGTGCCTGCCACCGAAAACCTTCAGTGAAGGAGTGAATCTTCCTCGTCCCATCGAGAGTTGCTTCTCAGGTGGAAGAAGGGTGTGTCCCCAAGTTTTTACCTGGGAGCAATGATGATCTTGTCAAGCATTTCAGTGAGACCAGCCCAAGTTTTTAGGGTGGGGATCCAGACTGGTTATACGTACCTTCAGTCCTTCTCCCAGAGGAAGGCAGAAACACCTCAAAGCCTGCATGTAAGAACATCTACTGAGAAATTATTTTAATCAGACACCAGCTGAGTGGGAGAAAGAAAAAGAACACAGAACAAAAAAAAAACTCCCTTGGTCTTGGATGTAAGAGAATCCAGCAGAGATGGACTGGAGTTTCTTCAGAATAGCTGCAGTGCTGTTCATTTTTCTGGTGAGTGGATTCTGGTAAAAATTCTTCAAAATCATGCGCATTGTAAACAAGTGGAAATGTTTTAGAAAATGTTAGTAGGCATTATTTCTAACCTAAACCCATTAAAAGTATGTGTTAATGACAAGGTGATTTTATGAACTAGATTTTTCAATAGCATTTCATTCTTTATTTGAAGATTCCAGACCACGTTAATGCATCAGTGTCAACTCATTATATTACATCTCTGACATTGAAGTTGTTGCTAAGTCATGCTGGGAAAATATTGAATTTAGGAAGTTCCTATTACTAGTTAGTAGCACTACATGACCTAAAATCTCTTTTGCAAGAGGGCTTTTAAACTAATCAAGTGTGTCTGGGTTTTTAACCTAAATATTTTTTCATTGTTTCAGTATCTTTGGTGTTGTAATTACTCTAATTTTTAATACATAAAAATAGCATCCACATAATTTGAAATCATAGCAGTTTGTGGCTGGCCTCACTATCCAAATACTCATTTCAGTTGCAAATTTGTCAGAATCTATACCACTATTATCAAAAGCCCCGCACTGTTTATAATTTTATTTTAAACATTTTTACTTTCAAAAAATGGCAGTATAGGAGGTTTATAAATGACATATTAAGTGAAGAAGTGGCTATAATTAAAGAGTAAGTATAATTATTATTATGCTCGATCTTACTACTGGAATGTCAGTGATGATAACTGTGATATAAAAGTTGTGTACTTGATGGTCAGATGAATGTAATGAAATGCTTTATCATTTCCCCTTTACATGTAATTAGTTTTCTCTTTGTAGAGAAAATATTAAGTGCACCACTAATGTATTATGTCAATTTCACTTCAGTGAAAATCTGAAAATTGTAATCTCTCTCACAGTAAGGTGAATGTAATTCAAAATGTCAGGTGCCAAGAAAATTGCCCTCCAGCTTGGCAGGATGTAGTGTTGTGGCTCACATTTGTTTCTACTTGCTTAATTTTTGAACTGGAATGTTGAGTTGGTATAAGTTAGATCTTTGATTCAGAGTATACTGGTTAGTTTGAATTCAGTTTTTTAAGTAAGGCAGGACATAATCAGTGAATTTAGTTATAAATAACCATAAATAAGCTGGTGGCTTTAGTTCCAAGCTTCCCTTCAAACATTAGTTCTATCCCATGGACTTTTCAGTTGATATTTAGGATCAGTTGATTTCATTACTTAGGATTTGGTAGGGATCACTGAGCATTATACAGTATGTCATTTGAAATACGAGAGTTTCATATTGTTGGTAATCAAATACTTTCACTTAAAGTTTCAGATAAATTTGATCCATTAAGAGCTATTATAGTTTTAGTTGATCAGCTTATTCAGATAGAAATACAATAACTTTCACAGAATATCTAAGATGTGCCTTATTCTTGATTTACTTATTTCTAATTAATTACAGCATATAAAATTTCTTTAAACAGGCACTTTCTACTTACTCATTCTACAATAAAATGTATCATCATCAATATCGTACATCTTTATTGAACTTTCTCTGGCTGTGCCTAGATTTTTTTGTTGTTGTTGGTTTATAGGAGGTTTTCGGGAATAGGGGAAGAGGAGGTTACCATATTTTATATTGAAATCAATAACAACTATCTCACATGACTTATGAAAACTATCTCTCAAAGAACTTACACTATAATGAATTACAATGTTTCATTTTCACATTGACATAATAGCTTTTTTGTGAAACATTTCACTTTTTAAGGTTTGGAAGTTCAAAATTTATTTTCACTACTGTTTTTATCACATAGAATAATTTTGATAATTGTCCTTTTGAGTTTCCTAATCTGTATTTTTCTTTAAAATACTTTTTTCTTTATAAAACAACCACCACTATAGCATATCTTCTAATTATCTTTCTTCTAGACTCATTATAAATGCTTGCTTATACCAAAAAAAAGAAAAAAATCTATGTAAAGTCTTTATATTCATCTCTACTCAAAGTCAATAAATGAGAATCTGCATTAGGACGCATATTTGTACAACTGTTAAGGCCTTTAAGACATTTAAATTGGTAGTATCTTTAAAGCAAAGAGAACTGAGTGTCTGTTTGCAAGCACACTGTGTATTCAGCTCAATGCATCTGAAGGTTGTGAACCTTGTTCAAACGAGTGGGTTGAATCAGAAAGAACAAAGCTGGAGGAGCTGCTCTTATAGCCAAGATTGCTCTACGGCTATTCTATTGTTCTGACAAGTCTCCTGAACAGACAAGAGATTACACCTGCTGTAACACTGCAAGTCAAACATATTTTGTTAATTCTGCAACTATTTTGCTTTCTTCTTTTTGTTTCCACATATTCAGTGTATGGAGTAGAGAAAGGAGTTAGAATGTATTTTCTCTAGGCCAGAGAATTATGCTTCCTATGCACCAGACAAAAGAAATCTGTGTTGATGCATGTGATAATGGTAAAAAATACAGCATGGTCACTGTGAGAAAGCAAAATAGAGCCAGCAGGGTTTCCATGGTTTTAATGATTTCTGAAAATTACTTGCAACTTTGCCAGATCCAATTAGTTCATTCAAGTCAACGCAAATCTGAAGATGTGTTTTTCTAAAAAGGCACATTTCTGTAGCTCAAGCTCAAGGGAGAGAGAAAACGACTTTTCTCTATGACCATAAATGATCTGATTACTTCAGTTCGTCAACCTATTCCCCCTCTTTCTATGGGTTAATATTTCCAGAGCAAACAAACGAAACACCAACCTTCTGACCACCTGATAACTAACTCCACAGTTCGAACTGAACTGAAATTCTGTAAAATATGAGCAGAAGTTTTTAAGAGTACTTTCAGCACTCAGGCTAAAATACACAGAAAATAATACACATTTTATTACATCGTTCCTAAACTTAATTGAAGACATCTTAAGTCCTCATAATTGTGTTCACAGGTGCCTAAAGCAAGAGAAAGAGTATCAAACTAGAGCAGACCAAATGGAAGACAAGCAAAAGAGAGGGCTCTCTGTGCTTTCTTGAGCATGTATTATAGTGATACAGATCACAGAGATTAGTTTTTCAATAAAATATTTTATAGAAAATGGAAGGGGAATATTTTTGTTCATGTATTGACTGAAACTTACAAATTGCATTCAAGTACTATCATTAACATTCATATGGTGTTCATAAGACCTTTATTATTCCGCTGCAGATTTAGGATTCACATCTTCTGTCACCTTTACAGGAACAGGGAGTAGAAACTTATCATCGCTCAATTGGTTTGAGTTGCCACAGAGCAAAAAACATTTTGTCATCCCTGTTTTAGGGAAGAGCAGACCTTAAAACACTGAAGAATGCTGCCTTAAATCTGAAAAGCTGACCCTAGGAGTAAGATTCACTTGTTTAACAAATCTTAACAATCTAGAAAAAGGACACTCTTATCTATATTCAGAGCACTTAATTTCTGATAACTCTTTCTCCACTATATATTCATCAAAGACATGGTTGCTGAGTATCCCTGTGTCCTAATAGGCATTGCCTAATATATCAGCAGGAAGCCTACTCTGCCAGGTGTTGCAATTAGATTTATAAGGCTCCCTTAACTCAGAGAACACCCATGCATAGTGCTGGGTCAGGCCACCTTTGCTGATTATGCTTGATAGGCAAATTTCTTCAATAGACTTAGGCAGGTCAAATTTTTTTTAAATGCCATTGGCTGCTGATCCATACTCTTAATTGGTCTATGAGAATAGGGCATAGTTTTTCATACTTGTCTAATGAGAAACCATATCTCTACAAATTAATAGTTGCCTGTTGCTCATAAAACTACATGACTGTATGTTATTTGAAGGCAGGTTCTGTGTCTGATTTGTCTTTGTATCCCTTATAGTGCCTTGCACTAGTGCAAGATTGCTCAATAGATGTCTCATCACACACAGCAGAGGTACCACAGGAAGTTTTGGACAGTTTATACTACTCTTCCCATACACACTACAAAAAATTATCATGCTATTAAACATAGAAATCATAATGCTAGATTTCTTCAACATTTTAATGGTATAGTATTAAATTCACTTTGTATTTCATCTGAGGCTTGCTATAATATTTTTAGGCCTCTAAAAGTCTTAATCTAGCATTGGATCCACATAATATACATTCAGTGTCTGCTTGTAAAATAAATGAAAAGAATAAATTAGAGAAATCAACCCATTGAGGTGTTGTCAACCCCAAATTGATATCCTTTGTCAGAGCAATATAAAGGAAAAGATAAAAGGAGGTTTTTAAATAAAGGAAATTGTGATATTTTAGCTTTATTTCAAGTGCATCCTTATGATGTATATAAGAGTTAACAATTAGATTTGAATGCTTAACAAAAACTAAACACTTATGTTAGAATTGAATGCTTAGCAAAAAGTAACTTGGAAGATCATCTCACAATTATTAAATGCAAGAGATTTTTTTAAATAAAAATGGACTGTTACTCTCAAACCCAGTTTTATTATGTGCAAAGAAGCATGAACTTCAATATTGAAAAGAAAAACATTAAAAATTACTATAATTGAGGATTTATTAAAACTAGCCTGCAGTTTTGTCTCCTGTAGCTTTTAAAAAGTACATAAACTGATTGGTTCCTAAAACAGAAATGAAGAAAAAACCCATTGAGGATGCATTTCAGGTGAATTATTTACTGTTTTCATAGAATTTTAGGACTGGGGGACTTTTAGTCTCATATACAACTGAGGAAACTGAGGCACAGATTGATTTAATGACTTACCTCAACATCCATAACCACTAGGCAAGATAGCTGAAATATACTCAGTCAGATATACTGACAACCCCTGTGTTCATCTCTAGGTAAATCTCCATCACAGCCTCCATAGCACACACTCCAAACTAATTTCTGAATCCAAACTTCTCCCCTAATTGCCAGGAAATAACCTCACCCTTACTGCAGAGACAAGGTCTAGGTCCTCCATTTCCCTTTCCTAATTGATTGATTTTAATCTCTATCTTTCCTCTCTTCCTTGCCTTTGTCTTTGAAGTCCTTTCTTTTTCTGCCCATTCTCTCCTCTTTTCATCATGGCACCTCTATAAGAATCTTCTTTCTCAACATCTCTTCTTTTAAAACAAATCTCCTCCCAGCCTCTAAAAATCCTTAGGTTCCCCTCTCTCAAAAAATGTCCTTGAATGCTATATCTAATTCTACCTTCTTGTCCCTCTGTTTCCTTGTATCACCAGTATCTTGAAAATGTGACCATCTTTATGTCCTCCTCTCCACCTCTTACTCCCTAATCCCTTGCTGTCAAGCAACTGCATGTTCCATCCAGCTAAAAATATTCTGTTGAAGTTCACTCGGAACCTCAGGATTTCATCAGAATTCACTCTGCCTAACTTTTCTATATCATCTCTTTCAACCCCATCTGTCTTTCTATGTTCCTTTCCTGTGGCCTCAGTTATAATGCATTATATTTTCCTATTATTTCTTTCACCACTCCTTCTCTCCTTTCTTTTTTTGTTCATTTGTTTATTTGTTGTCCTTGTTTCTCATTCTATAAATGTAAGAATTATTCTAGTTTTATCCTCACCTGTAGGCTGTTTCTTGACTGTATCTTCTACTTTAGGAATTTCAAATTCTCACATGATTTCAACTGTCCTGCTTGAGAAGATGTACCTCAAATCTGCATATCCAGCTTGAACTTTTGCTCAAATTTTGATCCATTTTTCCAATTGCTGATCATCTTCACCTGGGCATCATCTGGCATCTCAAACTCAATATGTTCTAATCTGCTAAATTCTGTTACTGTCGTGTTCCCAGTCCCACACTTTAAAACTGCTATCTCCTGAGATTCCTCCCATTCTTGAAAAACCCCATCCCATTTGCTCTCAAGCCCTGCTAAATGCTGTCCTGCAGTATCCTTTGATTTTTTTCCCATTCATTCTCTCTGCCTCTGCTCTAGCGTACCTCCTCCTTAACTTTAGTCTGCTTTGATAAAGAGACCTTCACCTGCTCACCGTCTATAATCACTGCCTCTTCCCACTAGTCCTACCAACTGTTGTCAGAGTCAGCTTTAAAACCACAATTATGTCATGCCCTTCCCACAATGTAAATATTTCATTATTTTCCTACTGCACACAGGTATTTAATATTAGAGCTGGAAAGCTACCTGTATAAAATTTAGTCTACTATTGTCATTTTACAAGTGAGAAAATGAAAGTTCAGAGAACTGAGGAAATACATTGAAGGTTTTCCAACTCTATCAAGAGTCTGATTTCACTAATTTGCCCTTGCAAGTCCAAGAGTCACTTTGTATCAGAATTCATTCTAGACTCTGAGCAACAGAAAATAAGCTTACACCAACCCACCACATTTTTAAACAGACTTGGCAGTTGTTAAATTACAAATCCAATTGAGAGTCTGACAGTGTGGTGAAACCTACTTGGTCTTCTGCCTAAGGTTGTCTCTCATGGGAAAAAGAATGACCCAGCTTCATAAACCTGGAAAGATTTCTTAGTCAGCTGCATAGTTTTCCAAAACAAACAGCAAGCACTGATGCGCCAATGCAGTAAGGGAAGTACAACAACAGATAGCAGATGCACACACAGTTCTGTAGCTATGAAGAAATGGCTTTCGAACAGACAAGTAAGATATGCCCATCTCTCGTCCCACACTCACAAGCAAGAGAGAGGGAAAAATGTTCACAAATGCAAGGAGTATGCATGTACATTAACAACATTTCAGTTCTGCACCCAAGATGGACTCTGTTACAGATAACATGACCTAAACTTTGGGTCATGTACTTTTCTTTTTTTCTTTGTGCTGTATTACTATTGTTGCATATAAATATTACCAATCACAAGGATAATAGATTAGTTTAAAATCAGAATTTTTTGAGTCCTTAAAGTTGCAATATCAACTCTTTGTAGCATGTTTTACTTAGTAGTAATTTACTTGAGGGAATAGGCTATCTCATATTTTATTGTAAAACTCACAACTCAAGTGCAGATTATTCTGAATTGTGTTGAACTGCATTTTGCCATAGATTAATATCCAAAACTCAATTTCCTCATCTGAAAAATGGTGATAGTATTAGTGGTGACCATATGTATTTGCTGTGAAGATTAAATGCGTAGATTTATACATTACCTAAGACTTAGTTATTATTCAATAAATTAAAAGAGTAATAATCATAATTATTAATATTAAATATACAATGGATATGTAATTACTGTAATAAGAACATTACTTTTTTACACTTCTCACATTGATTATAAATATTTATTTTTTGAATTAAATATTGTGGCAATTTTTTAAAAGTAGGTACTTAGAGACATTAATTTTATATTTTCTTTAATGATGCAATTAAAATCAACCATAAAAAACCTTTTTTGTATTTTTAAATTACTATTGTTAGTATTCTTAAATGCAAACTATAATTTTCTTATATCAATGATACAAATAAAGCTTTTCATACTTTGCAATTCTGAATAAATTCAATTAGAAGTTGAAAGTTTCTGATTTAGGGAGAAATACAAATTAAGGATTTATGCTACCTTTAATTAATTATAAATATAATTTAAAACTTAATAAATACAAACTAGCCCCCAATCCACACTTAATTTTTAGACATATTTACAATGTTTTAAACAAGTATATGAATGTATTAAACTCCATATGTAAATGTCTGTGGTCTCAGAAAAGCCTATGGCTTTTAGGGAAAATAATTAAAATTATTCCAGTTTTTCCCTGCAAAATCATGTATAAAGATTACAGTGAGAGCTGTAACTAGACAGCTTGACTGACATACTTGTTTATCTAGGGAAATTGTTTAATGCATGAGAAGAGACTAAGGAAGTTGCATTCCCAGCAACTTGTCCCTACACTCCTGTATTTGCCCCTCCTTGCTGTGGAAGGATGCATTTATAACATCTGTTTCATTCAGTGCTAAAGATAAAACATCAACTAGTTCATTTTTACATAAAGGAAAATGTTTTTCTTTTAGAACTTTTTATTTTCATATTTCAAAGCTGGTGAAAAACTTCATCTTAAAATCTGTAAGAATAATAGGAATTATTTGATCTAGAATTAAAGTGTGAGGGATTAAATATTCTGAAGCCTTCTATATCTTGCTCTGCTTCATGTCTTTTCTTCCCTACACATACTTTTTTTTCTGTTTACATCTGTGGCTAGTCAGATCCTGAAACTATACTTGAATGTTTTCATATTTTGACTTATTTTGTAATATTGCTGAATAGCCTTAGAGATCTCCAGCTCTTCAGGCACAAGATTTACTAAGACTGCCTGAGTTTCTGACCACATTTTATTTGAGTTCTAGCTTCAAATATTCTACCCATGTAAAAACAAGTATCTACATAGCTAAAAATAAAATAAAATAATGAAAAATAGAAGTAATAAAAAGAAGAGTAAATTGAACAGTAAAAAAAAATTCTTAGCATCATCATCAGACTCAAGATATAAACCAGATCTACCTGCTATATAGACTGATAAAATATAATGACTCACAAGCCTATGATTTTATATCTTCATTGAAGTAACTGAATAATGTGAATTTTAAAGCATTTAATTAAAAAATAACTAGTGTGATTATCTTATTTCTTATAGGTGGTGGTAGAAGTTAACAGTGAATTCCGAGTCCAGGTAAATATAACAAATCCATTTTTTCCAAATATTTAAACAAGAATATAACTTGAGAATAACAATATATTTTCTGAAGAAAATTTATTCTTATAAAGTTCACATCATGCTAAAATTAATAGATGACCAAAATTACCACTTTTCCCAATTAAATGTCCTCTATTTCAGACATTATATCCTCTTTCAAAAATCTCACTGGAATTTGGAATATGAATTTAAATTAATATATACCATCTCTTTATTGCTCTCATTCAAGCTAAGAGATTATAACACTAAAAATGGCACCATCAAGTGGCATTCAATCCGAAGGCAGAAACGTGAATGGATCAAGTTCGCAGCGGCCTGTCGTGAAGGTGAAGACAACTCAAAGAGGAACCCAATCGCCAAAGTAAGTATCAACTTCAAAGCATAACAGTGAAAATCAGAATGGATAAAGTTTCAAACTGCCTTTTAAATATTTTATGAACATGTCTCACTGAGAAGCTACCATACAGAACAGAACCATAGTCATCTAGATGATGAAAACTGAAACTTCTAAGGACAAATTAAGAAATGCAGGCCCTCAGAGAAACAGTGAAACACTGACTTGCCTCACTGGTGAAATGCATATATGTGATCATGTGACATCCCAAACTCTAGATGTAAAAAGATCATTATTTAAATAAAGAATTTGGCTTTCAGCACATTCAGAGGAATTACTTCAATGCATGCTCTTTTTGCCTCACGATGTGTTAGAATTGAATTCCTACTTTTGTATTTGTTTATTAACATTTACAAAGTGCCCTCTCTCGTACTCCTTTGCTATTCATTTTTCTGTATCTTTCTTTCTATATACACACACACTTAGAAACACCCCCCTATAGATTCATGAACATACAGATATACAGTACACAGATACAGACACAAATATACACATACATTCACACAGACACTCACAATGACTTCCCACTAAGATTTGTTTATGGCCAAACAATATTTTATTTCAAAGAAAGAATTCTGGTTTCTATAAACATTTATTTGCATGATCTCCTTCCTTTTCTACTAATACATCCTCCCAATTTTCAGAATTAAGAGCTTCCACTCAAACTCCAATAACTCTAGTCACCTACATAAATCTACTCAAAACTTTCTTCAAAAACTTTACATTTAAAAATATCGAAGATTAAAGTTGCATAATGACAACTTTATGGTAAACTCCTTAAGAGGGCAAGGAGTTTCCTACTTTAGCTCCAATGCAAGCACAGACCATGCAAATAATACAAGATCAAATTTTAACTATTGAATGAATGAAGATACGCATGATGATTGCATAGACTTAGATATTGTAGGGTGGTATTTTGCTTTTATCTTGTTTAAGTAGAAGCTGAATTTCTTTAATTACATTGTCAGTTACCATTGAAAATATTAGAGATGTAATTGTTACTCTTATCCAGGAAAATAATTCTCCATTGTCAACATTTCCTAAATGATAACAAGGTCATCACATGCAACAACTCTTAAGAAAGCTGTCATATATCAGACATTGAACTCTATTTGCTCTTTGTAATATTTTTACTTGTATTCCTTCTGCAGATTCATTCAGATTGTGCTGCAAACCAGCAAGTTACCTACCGCATCTCTGGAGTAGGGATTGATCAACCACCATATGGAATCTTTGTCATTAATCAAAAAACTGGTGAAATTAATATAACATCCATAGTTGATCGAGAGGTCACTCCTTTCTTCATTGTAAGTGGACTTCATGTGAATATATATGTTCAGGCTTAAATTCTTCTCGGAAACTCTTAATCTCAGATAATACTTAATTTGATTTCAAGAGTCTCAATATTTGGCATTTTTGGTTGTTTCTTAATTCAAGAGCATCCCATAACCAAAAAGAAATGTAAAGATTAAGAGAGAAGAATGTTTTACTTAAGTGTCAGCAAAAGTGCTAACCTTTAGTCTGTGCTCATTGGCAAACTAGAGTATTTGTTTGGAAGAATAAATATCTAACTTTTCAATTTTCCCTTTTCCTTTAATTCAGTAGAGAATGTTATCTTCTTTTAGGTCTAATGGTTGAAGTAATGATTCTGGAGCTCCTGCAGGACTCTTTTCTGAGCAAAGATACTTTATTATAAATTCATGTTCTTCAAGCTCACCTGAGCTCCTATGTGCCTTGAAAATTCATTGATTCTTAAGTGAATCCCACTCCATTCTCTACAGGAGCTGTCACATAGCTTAAGAATCCCATCTTTTCAAATCCTCAACCTCATTTCCACTTTAAGCAGTTGACCTGGTGACCAACTTCACCAAAAAGGCTGAAGCCATTCATCACAAACTCCCACAATTATTTCTCTCTCACCCAGCTCGGAAATGTTCTTCCTTAAATCCAAAAGCAGGATCAGCTGTTTGCTTTTTCCTGAAGCGTATTCAAAGACATTTCCATCTTCCTATAATTACCAGTTTCTTGGGGAATCTTATTCCATCACCTCTGCTTTTCTGTCTCCCTTCTGCTGGCTCCTTGGCTACTCCAATTTCCTTCTGTGATCATGCCCAACACACTTCTTAATATAAAAAATAGATACAAAGAAACCTTACTTTGCTCCTGTTACCTCTTCTATTAAAACCTCATCAATCCATATCCCAAAACACCTTCAAATAATAATCGATATTTGCCGTGTTCACTCACACTGCCTGCCTATATTCCTCACATGACTTTAATTCATTAGCCTTCAATTCCAAATCTATATTTCTGCCCTCTGTCCCACAGTGATCCTCCACAAACTTTAAAAAGGCATGCTACCCTATTAGCTTTTCTTGGGGCACAATGCATTTTTTAAATTTTTATCATTTTTTTATAGAGAGAGGGTCTCGCTATATTTCCCAGGCTGGTCTCACAATGTGCTTTTATATGAAATATGTCATTTTGTAAATAGTACACATTACACTTAGGTGCACTTCAAATACAAATAATAATAATACAAACCTCCATGCACCTACTACCTAGCTTAAGAATGCTACATTTGCTTTCCCTTAGTGACTGCAAGTGGCACTTGTGCCTATGTTCTAGTTAGAAGTAATAATATTTTCTTTCTTTTAATTCCCCACAGTGCTAGCATAATGCTCAAAGTAAGAACTTAATGAATCTGTGTTTCACCACATAACTATTTCTCTTCTCTCTCCCAGATATACTGCCGAGCTCTGAACTCAATGGGCCAAGATTTAGAGAGGCCTCTAGAGCTCAGAGTCAGGGTTTTGGATATAAATGACAACCCTCCAGTATTTTCAATGTCTACATTTGCAGGACAAATAGAAGAAAATTCTAATGCAAGTAAGTAATATAGTGGCTTCCAAATCACTCCTAACAGCCAGGCACCTAACCGGAGACTAAACTATGTCAAAGTACATATCATGAATGTAAGAGATGAGCTAGAGAAAACATGCAGAATAGAAAGTCTTTCCCTTCAACTATGGAAGCAGCTCCAATCTGACAGACACAAGGAGCAATTCCAAAGCAGTGAGGAGGATTTTCTCATGTAACTCTCAGACCACTCCTGCAGGAGAGTCCTAACAAGAAATTTTAAAGGTATTTTGCACAGTGGTGGCAGGGGCTTTGGGATGTGAATTTATCCTCCCAATCTGTGTGGAAGGACAATCTCACCCCTTTCTGCTCATACTGCAGTTTTATTTTTTCCTTTTTAAATTTAGCTACTTTAAAATCACTTACAGAATCACTTCCACACAAAACTTCATTTTGTGGTTTAACTTTTAAGTGATAAAATTTCTTGTAAATTCCAAAAATCCCTATAATTTACTTTTATTCATTAAAATACTGCACCTATACTTTGAACTTTTAAAAATGTCATTATAAAAATGCTCATTAAGTTGATGTAATATGAAAGTAAAAAGGAACAAAAATCTGTTGTCTGCATTTTCTAGTACCATTCCTCAAAAGTATGCACTGTGTACATGCTTTCCATAATTATGTAAACATAAATAACATGTTTTTGAACATAGATGGTATCATCTGTTACATACTAATCCACAACATGAATTTTTATATGAATATATTTTGAACCTATTTTCATATCAGAACATGCAGAGTTTTTCACTGCAATAGAATTTAATTATATAAATTATGTAAGTGTACATAAATGTTAATTATCTAGTGAAAACATCTAAAAAAATCATGCTACAATGAATACAGGTGGGGGATGAGAGCTGTCCTGGAGCATTTGTAGGAAGATTGTATTTGAAATGGAGTTGGAGAGGAGGAAGGCAGCAAATCACACTGCCACATGTGTACCTATGCAACAATCTTGCATGTTCTTCACATGTACCCCAAAACCTAAAATGCAATAAAAAAAAAAAAAGAAATGGAGTTGGACAGTAGAGAAGAATTCCAAATTTATGAATGAGCACTGACAGTTTTTCACATTCTCCAATAATCCAATAATCTTCATCAAAACTACTTGTAAAATTAATGAAAATGATAAGAGACAGGGTAATGTATGTACTTAAGCATTTCTTTAGATCTACTAGTTACCTTGCACTTAACGAAGGATCACCCAAAACAAAATAGTAATAATGTATATTTATCAAGTGTGCGTTATTCATTAGAAACTTTATATAGTTTTCTCTTATTAATTATTTAATTCTCACATGAATTCAATGAGGATGGCAGTAATGTTATCCCCATTTATAGATATGGAAACTAAGGCCAAGATTATATAGCTAGAAAGTGTTGAGAAATTTGGGAAAATGTTGCTCTGGTCTTGTTATCATTTGGTTTCACCATAGCATCCTTTTAAAAAATAAGAAAATATACTAGAAGAAGAAATAGAAAGCCAGAATAACACATTTCCTTTGTTTCCTAGTTGTCAGCGATGCCTAGATTCCTAGTAAAATGGGATCCTTTTATTAAGCAAAGATATATAAAGGAGCTAAGCTATTCATATGTAGAAGGAGTAGAAAGGGAAAACAATGAAGTCCACATTATATGGATCAAGTAACTCTAATACTTTTTGGAAAGGTGATATGCTATACTGTAACAAAAATGTAAATTGCCCACTTACAATCAATTTTCCTTGATTTCCAGATACACTGGTGATGATACTCAATGCTACTGATGCCGACGAACCAAACAATTTGAACTCAAAAATAGCCTTCAAGATTATAAGACAAGAACCCTCAGATGCACCGATGTTCATTATCAACAGATATACTGGAGAAGTTAGAACGATGAATAATTTTCTAGACAGAGAGGTAATTCTTTTTCTGTAAGAGGGTTTTTAGTCTCAAAGAAATTGATTCTAAAAGCAAGGGTACTGAAGAGAGAAAAAGATGAAGAAAATTATGTTTTAAATTTTTGATTGTACAACTTTTTCACATGATTCTTCCACATAAGAAACATTTTTAAAATGAAAAAGGGGGGATTTTTCTATTACATTTTGTACTGGCATTTTTCATATAATATTAATTAAAATTTGCTTCAATTAAAGAAAACTAGATTGTGATAGTCTATGAAAATAGACTTTTCATATGTCTATTTCATATGTCTATGAAAATAGAAAATAAATTTTTCTATTACATTTTGTACTGGCATTTTTCATATAATATTAATTAAAATTTGCTTCAATTAAAGAAAACTAGATTGTGATAGTCTATGAAAATATGCCTAAGGTAGAGTCAAAGCTGCATTTCTCTAAAGAATGTGTTCTATAATGAAATGAATTTAGGAAACACTTGCTATATGTCCACATCTTGGTGATCTACAATGCATGTGAGTACACTGGAGGCTCCAAGAATATTTACACACTAAGCTCTCTTTCTTGAACCCAGCAGATCTCAGCTCCATTGACAACAGAACTCTTGTTTTTCCTATGTAACATCTACGGATTGCCTACCCGTTCATTTACTTTGGGAAATGAACCACAGAATAAGAATGATGGATAGGAATTAAATAACAGCCTGACCGATCTTTTTATTTACAAATAAGAAAATAACTAATGATTGTTAACAGAGTAAAATCAGCATTATGAGGTTTCCAGCATGATATGTGATTTCATGATTTAGTTTTAAGATATCTACTTTTTCATTATTTTAAAAAATACTAACTTTTAATAGAACGTTGCTGATCTATATGTACATTAGGGACATAAGTGAAGAAATTTTATGTTCTGATGGTATTCAGTTATTTTATTTTATTAAAATGACAATGACGTTTAGGTTTAGGATAAATCATATTATTTTAATACTCTTTAATTACCTAAATGTTATAAGTTTCTAGGCTACCTAGGTCTCCTTTCATATGTGTTTGAAAATTAACATTAGAAGAATTGAATGTTTAGCTTTTTCTCTCTCAAACTTTCTTAAACAGCCCAATGGGGTTTCTTTCGTGTCAAAAGAGCTTTAGTGGTAAAGCACTGTATGAAAGGGCTGTCAGAAGGAAAGGGACTCTGCAGGCATTGGGAAGCCACCAGAGCAGATATTCTCAACCTGGGGTCAATGGAAAGACCTCAAGATGTCTCTATAAAACCCCCTAAATTATAACCATCATTTTGAATGAGTGCATTTTTGCATGAGTCGAGGAAAGCCTCCGTAGCTTTTACCAGCTTCTAGGAATGTAAGCACCATTGAATAGTGTCAAGAATAGATACATGACCAATAACTCCGTTGCCACAACCCACTACCTCCCAAAACACAAACCTTTGTTATCTTTTTATATGCTTCTTGCACACTCAGGGGCTGATTATTTAGGATATGGAATTTTCATGCCATAATCTTTCGGTAAACTTAATCTCTTTCTTTGAGATCATTCTGGTTTGTTTTACCCTTTATAAACTTTTTCAACCTCTGGACATACTACTATTAATAAGAAATGAAGCCTTTTTAAAAGTGTTTCATCTTTTAAATAATGCATGATAAGCATTATTGGGAATAATCATGTGAAGTTTGTGGATTTTCCATATTCTGTGTTAACCCTGCCTCTATAATAGATTTATGTAAATGTTGAGCTAACATTTACAAGAACTTTACATAAGACAAAGTAAAGGCTTTCTATGTCAAGTGTTATATTGCTTGTAATATATATTTTTAGCAATACAGCCAGTATTCTCTTGCTGTAAGAGGCTCTGACCGAGATGGTGGGGCAGATGGCATGTCAGCGGAGTGTGAGTGCAACATTAAAATCCTCGATGTCAATGACAACATCCCTTACATGGAACAGTCTGAAGTAAGTATTTGTTCTTGAAATTAATAACTCTAAATTCCCTACATTCTAAAACATATACAACAATTCTGTTCACAGAGGCACATGTCATATTTATTGACATACAACCCAAATGTAGACACATACTTTTTTCTTGTGTTTATGCAAGAATAAATGGATTTAAGCAATGATAAATGAGATTAAAAGCACAGGTAGCTTTTCTAAATAATGAAGTTATCAACATTCCAGTATAAGCCTACTATAGTTCTCTCTTTCATACAGTTGATGCTAAGAGTTTTTACTTCTCGTTTCAGTATACCATAGCAATTGAAGAAAATACTCTATATACAAATTTGAAGGAGATTAGAGTAATTGATTTGGATGAAGAGTTCTCAGCTAACTGGATGGCAGTAATTTTCTTTATCTCTGGAAATGAAGGAAATTGGTTTGACATAGAAATGAATGAAAGAACAAATGTGGGAATTTTAAAGGTTGTTAAGGTATGGTGTAATTATCCTAAATATTTTGTTTTCTTAATCTGTTTTCAAAATGTTAAGCTTAAAATAAAATGAGGCCAACATTTCACAAACTTTACTCACTAGAAGAATAAAATTACTGTGTTTTAAATTTATATATAACATGAAGGTTTTTGTGTGTGTGTGTGTTTTTTTTTGAAACGGAGTCTTGCTCTGTTGCCAGGCTTTTCAATATAGTCTTTCTGCTTGTAGTCATTTCAGAAAAACAAGCATTGAATTTTAACTTGAACATTTTATCAGTACAGTACTCCCAAATAGATCATATAAATTGAAAGCACCTTAAAAATAGTATTTTATGCTTAAAACAAAGTATAATTAATCCTTAAGATTAATGTTTTAAGAATTGTTTTAAAGCAGATTTAATAGGGGCTTTTAAAATGTGTTCACGTCAACATTGGAAGTCAATTGCTACACATGTAGAATATTCATCATATAAATGAAAATGTGTTTATTCCTCCAGTGTGTTTTTATAAAATTTAAGTTAAATTACTATAAATGTAGACTTATCAACCCCATCTCACCGTGGCTGCTGACCAAGGCTTTTTAGGAACACAGATAAGCTGGAAATTTAATCTAAGTCAACTGGTCCAACGCCTTTCTCTTACATCCTCCCCATATTAATGGTCCACATTTACCTGCAGTAAAATTTCATCTGAGATGTGAGAAAAAAAAATCCGCCCTCTAGGGATCTGATAGTCAAAGTTTCTCCCTGTGCTACACAACTTGTAGAGTCAATTTTTTGAATCTACAACAGCTGTGCATGGATTGTATATGTTGCAAGCAATATGTATTTTCACGGTAAAATGTAATCGCTATTTAACTATTTTTTTTTTTAGAATAGGCCTGGAAAACAGACTCTCAAACAACCCTGTCCCCATAGGAATGTGTGGCTTTTTGCCTCCTGTGTCTTCTTAAAGTGTCACCATGCCTACAGCTTGTATTTAACTTCAGACAGTATGCAGATGCTTTAGTTTATCCCTCACAGCATCCCTGCGAATTAGGTTATGTTATTTCCATATTGCAGATAAAGACATTGAAGCTCCAAGAGAGCTCAGAACCTGCGTCAGTTCTCATAGCTAGTAAGTAGTGCAGCCAACACTGAAACCTAGTTTTCTCTAGATATGAAGTTCACATTCTTTCCATGATACTATTTAGGATTCAATACTGGGGAAATTGGAGTCTAATCTATTTTGCCCCAAACTATTATATTACTTCAGAAAATTATTCAACCTATCTGTCCTCAATATCTCCATCTGTAAAATGAGAATGATAATTGTTTGCCCAGACATATCATATATGAAATCCTTTGTAATAATTATATCCATATATATTTTATGTGCATGTAATGTGTATATACATTTGACTTTACAGCCATTCTTTGAATTGCAAATAAAGCCAATATTAGAACAAAGATTCAACATTTTAGCTACATAGGAGAGCTCAATGTGTGAATCTCTATTTTTATCTAAATTACTCTTGTGAAAATTTAGAAAAATTTATTTGGTATGTATGTATGTCTCTAAAGGCATAGTTGTTTGTGCATTTTATGTGTTGTGGATATTAATATCATTTTTCATAAAGAAAATCACCACTTGACTATTTTATGAAATAAATTTTTCTAAAGTATGCTGAAGAAAGTAAATATTTATATTATATACATATTACAATCTATTATCTGTCTTGTTCAGAGTCACATTTACAGATGTGAAATTGCTTCTCAGTAGTTCTTATGGATAAAACCATTCAAATGATTGACCTTCTAATATATTTGACCCGTACTGTGTAATAAATAGCTACTTTCTGAGAAGCATAAAATGATTAAAGGTAGGATAAATTGTCTTTGCACTAAAAAAATATATAAAATTTGACTATCTGTATTACTTTAAGTTTTTAATTTGTTTGGGGAACAATTAAAGCTCATGTCATATGTTTTCAACTTTTTGACAATGGAGCTAAGCAACTGAATTGTTTATTTGCACAAATTTACATGAATTAAAGATTAAAAATTTAAGAATAGATTATGTATTTGTGAGCATTTATGTTTCCTAAAGAAAGAGAATAAGATTTTTTTTTACCATTATCAAAGGATTTCTCTTTCATCTGGAATGTTTTCTCTTCTTATGATAAAACTATTTCACTCTGTATTTTCTAGCCCTTAGATTATGAAGCTGTGAATAATCTGCAACTCAGTATTGGCGTCAGAAATAAAGCTGAATTTCATCATTCAATTATGTCTCAATATAAACTGACAGCAACTGCAATTTCTGTGACTGTGATAAATCAACGTGAAGGCCCAGTGTTTCGTCCAGGTTCAAAGACATATGTAGTAACTGGTAATATGGGAGCAAATTCTAAAGTGGGAGACTTTATAGCTATGGACCAGGACACAAGGGGAGCTTCAACAACTGCTAGGTAAGAATGACATTTTCAACTAATTTTCCTCACATGTTGAACTTAAGGATATATATTCTCTTTAGAGATTACAAATATCTGAGTCAAAATACCTTTCATTATTTTTCAAACTATCATTTAATTGTAAAAAGTACTATAAACTGTTATTCAATTTAAAATGTTTAACTTAAGAAAACATAAAAATTCATGCAAGATGTAAGATGTTAAAGATGTGATACATAAAAATAATTATATCTCAAAAGTATCGACACTCCTGTTTCTATATCTTATTAATCAATTAGTTGATGACCACAGGCCATGATTAGTCCCTCAGAAGAGTTTAAGGAATGATTTCCCCATTGCAAACCTGCCAGCTTGAAATCGATTAGATTTTGTTAGCTCATTTCAATTATATTCTTCACTTTATTCAGCATTTAATATTGGTCTATAACACTGGTGTGAAAATTAGTTATATTAAGGAAAACTATGTTATGTCATTTTCTAAAACTCTATATATGGAAATATTTCCACCTAATCACAAAAAAAAAGTTGCACGTGCACATGTACCTGTATTTGCATGTGAGACTGTGACAAGAAGAATGAAAGAAGCACTGCGCCCATGTGTTTTTCGTTGTTCGGGTTTTTTGTTTGTTTGTTTGTTTTCTGAGATGGAGTTTCACTCTGTCACCCAGGCTGGAGTGCAGTGGCGCCTCCACCTCCCGGGTTCAAGCGGTTCCCCTCCCTCAGCCTCCCAAGTAGCCGGATTACAGGAACCTGTTACCATGCCTAGCTAATTTTTGCTTTAGTAGAGAAGAGGTTTCACCACTTTGGCCAGGTCAGTCTCAAACTCCTGAGCTCATGTGATCTGCCCTCCTTGGCCTCCCAAAGTGCTTGGATCACAGGCGTGAGCCACTGCGTCCAGCCCACCCATGTGTTTTGAAGGTTCTTTCTTGGTGCTCTCCTCACATAGTGTGAGTAGTTCTGTTAGAGGTCTTGTCACACTGTACCACGTTGCCGATGAGATTTCTTGTACCCTGTAGGAGTGAATTCACGGAGGGTAGCCCCAACCCAGAACTTAGCAGAATGCCAGAGAGAGAGAAAGACAGAGTGAGAGAATATTACCTAACATTGTCTGTTTCACAAATAGTAGATGAAAAGGAAAACAGGGAAGTCAAAGACGAAAAGAAGAATAGAAAAAAAAGAAAAGAAGAATAGAATAGAGGATCAAGGCAAGACCATAGTTTGGAATTCAAAAGAGGTCTTGTCAAGTTCTAGTGCATGTAGGGAGTAGGAGTGGAAATAGGGAAAGTGCAGGCCAAGCTGATGAAGTAACTTCTTTGTAAAATAGAGTTAGGAGCAGCCCAGGAATCTCAGGATCTGAGTGCTCTGTCATAGTTCTGCTGCTACCTAAATCAAATGAAAATGAGATGCAAGAATCAAAGGATTATTCTGACATCCAGCTGGGCGTAGAAGGACATTCTATAAGAAATGGGTGCTCAGTAATTACTTTTCTTAAATATAAATCTTGATGTACCCCTGAATGGCCCCAAATAGGGAAGACAGACCTGAAATAAAATAAGGTCTCTAGTAACTGAAAACTATATCCAGGGGTTATAACTACTCACTGAAAAAATACATTTTAAATTAAAATTTCTTCTTATTTTTTTAGATAGCTGACATTAATTTGTATCATTTTCTTTCAAATACAGATATGTAATGGGAAATAATCCAGCTGACCTGCTAGCTGTTGACTCAAGAACAGGCATAATCACTTTGAAAAATAAAGTTACCAAGGAACAATATAATATGCTTGGGGGAAAATACCAAGGAACAATTCTCGCTATAGATGGTAATAAATAAATTTAATTTTTATCTTTTCTAGAGAAAGCTACATATACTTTAAGATATTAAAATTTTAGTTATCATATTTTAAAGTAACCCCTTTCCAACAAAAGTTATCACATTGGGCATTACAGACTCATATCTTTAACTACCTGAGGCAGTATAATTTAGTTGCTAAGACCATGAGTCCTGAAATGAGACTAGATTAGTGCCTTCTACCATCACTTACTAGCTATAGAATCTTAGAGAAGTTATTTAATCATCTATACCTGTTATCGCTTCTTTAAAATGGAACAATACAATATAGGTTTAGAAAGATGTGATGATAATGATAAAAATAATAACAAAAACAAAACAACAGGGTTAGCATAGTTGAGCAGAAAGGGCATGAGTTTCCATATCATATAGACTGGATTTAAACATATTTCTGTTATATACTTCCAGAAATGTTTTTATTCGTTTATTTAGAAAGTGTATATTGAGTCCTAACTAAATGTCAGCCATTGTGCCAGCTTCTAGGGTTACATCAATTAATAAAGTCAGACAACTGAGCTCACATGTATGTAATAAAGATTACAAAAATAACCTCAAACAAATTATTCCTATATTTTTGCTGAATAATTTCACTTTTAATAACCTTAGGAAAAGTTAAAATAGAATAGGCTGAATGCACAAGATGTTAATTACAGCACTAATAATTAGATATTGAAGCCCATATAAATAATAGGCAACTGGGTAAGTAAACCATGGTACATTTGATATAAAATTATATAACCATCAGGAACTCTGTTAATAAAAAGTTTATTAAAATATAAAATAATACTTATAGTTTAAAGTAAAAAAATGGGATGAACCATATGATCACATCAATGTAACATAACATTGTAGCAACTATTCAGCATTATAATTAAGGACAAAAGGTCATTTTGAAAAATTCCAGCAAGGGTTGTCCTTGGGTGCTGCCACCATGAATCTGGATTCTGGTTTTGTTTTGCTTCTTTCTGTAATTCTATACTTTTCAAATTTTATATAATATCCAAATATTAGTAATGCAAGGAAATAATCCAATAAATAGTATTACTATGACTAATAATGTTATTTATAATAATAATATAATAATTTAGTTGATTTTTAAAACTGAGTCAAAAATAAGGGATGATTTGGCAAGTTAGGAGAAATTATGAGAATAAAGATATTAAAATAAATATTGATGTAAAAAATAATTCTGTATTGTCCAACCATTTTGACACTAAATGTCTAAAATATTACTTCCATTTTGAACATTATTGCAGATGATCTTCAAAGAACTTGCACTGGTACAATAAATATTAACATGGAAGATTTTGATTTCAATGGCGGCAGTACTACAGATAGTAATACAAATGAGAATACAAATACGAACACTGGAAGTAATATCAACAATACCAGAGAAGATACTTCCACTGCGTATGAAACCAGCACAACTTTGGACGAAGTACCTACCAATCTACCTTATTTACCAGGAGTACCACTTCTCTCAGACAATGTACATTTTGGTCCCGCTGGCATTGGACTACTCATCATGGGATTCTTGGTCTTAGGATGTAAGTACTTGAGCAATCCTATGTATATGTGTCCCCCCAAAAAAATGGTGAAGGAGAAGATAAGTTTTCTGATTCTTTGATAAAACATATTTTACAAATTCTTGATTTGTGCAATTATCAAGAAATTTCCATGCTTGGCACTGGGTTTATAAGATGAAAAAACTTCTTGACCCCTTATAGGACTGTGGAAGATAAAGATTTATTTGCATTAAGTCTCAGAGCAATGGGAGAGTGCCATAACAAGTAGGCTCAAATTACTATTTCAGTGAAGAAGGTAATTAAAAAAGGCTATAGATGCAGTGACTCATGGCTGTAATTCTAAAACTTTGACAGGCCAAGATGGGCGGATCACTTGAGGTCAGAAGTTCAAGACCAGTCTGGCCATCATGGTGAAACCCCCATCTTTACTACAAATACAAAAATTAGCAGGCTGTGGTGGTAGGCACCTCTAACCCCAGCTACTTGGAAGGCTGAAGCAGAATGGCTTGAACCCAGGAGGTGGGGGAGGTTGCAGTGAGCCAAGATCGCCTAACTGTGCTCCAGCCTGGGCGACAGAGCCAAACTCAGTCTCAAAAAAAGAAAAAGAAAAAGAAAAAAGAAAAGGCTGCAGAGAAAAAGTAAACTCTTAGTTGCATTTTAAAAGATGAATAGGAGTTAGCCTGATGAACAAGAGAAAGGGAACACAATACAAAGAAAAAATAATCTATGTGCAAAAACCCAAAAGAATGAGAGTGCAGCATACTGCAATGAAGAACTCCAATGTTCAAGAAATTAAAGAGGTACATGACAGCTGGTGAAAGTTTAGACTAAAAAGATAGGGGACAGTTCTTGAAGAGATTTTATTCATATTCTCACTGCATAGAATAAATAAAAGGAGAGTCAAATAGACCTAGGGTTAAACCCGGGGTTCTAACCTTAATTTTCTGAGTCTTCCAAAGGTCACCTAACCTTTCTGAGCCTTGCTTTTGTCATATATGAAAAAATACTTACCTTAAAACATTGCTTTGATGATGAAAAAGTACTACACATGAAGCATTTAGTGTGTTCTATGGCCACTAGGGCAGCACTAGTCAAGGATCTGGATTCTGCAGATACCTTTTAACATTACCTTGAATGATGATAGAAATTAGAGCGAGATAAGCCACATGGCACAGTCTTTCAGAAATGAGAACAGGAACTCTAAAGTAAGTTGGTTGTAATCTGCACATTAATTAATGTAAGCATTGTCATTTTCAAATGTGGAATCATAAAATCTTAATGTCAGAAGGTACCCCAGATATTTAATTTGAATGCATATACAAAATGTGAAGTCAGAGTACTTATGTATAAAATATTTTTTTGGCCGGGCACGGTGGCTCACGCCTGTAATGCCAGCACTTTGGGAGGCCGAGGTGGGCGGATCACAAGGTCAAGAGATTGAGACTATCCTGGCCAACGTGGTGAAATCCTGTCTCTACTAAAAAATACAAAAATTAGCTGGGCGTGGTGGCACGTGTCTGTAATCCCAGCTACTCAGGAGGCTGAGGCAGAAGAATTGCTTGAACCCAGGAGGCGGAGGTTGCAGTGAGCCAAGATTTCGCCGCTGCACTGCAGCCTGGCATCTGGCGACAGAGCAAGACTCTGTCTCAAAAAAAAAAAAAAAAAAAAAAAGGATATATATATATATATATAGATATCTGGATATATATATATATATAGATATCTATATATATAGATATCTATATATATTCTACTTTCCTTTCTCTTAGTACATATCTCTTATAACAGCGATAGACATTTTTTGCTACATTTATTTGCAAACTGGCTTTACTCTGATTTTAAACAACTCACCTTTTTGAACATCGTAATCAACATTGTGGCTCATCTACACCTCAATGAGTCTAGGCGTGCAGATAACACAGCTTAGAGCTGGAGTTCTGTTTCCAAATTTTAAAATGTATTTCCAAAAACTGAAATTTCTACACTAAGAAATAAGAGTTTATTCTTATTGGTTCATAATTAAAGTAATAACTAGAAAAAAATTCCATGATACAGGAAATAGGAAAAGAGAGAGAGAAAAAAAGCATTCTCATCAAAATGAACCAAGACAAGAAAAAGGCAAAAATGCTAGTGAAGTTGAAGAATATAATATAAAATATATATGAAAAGAGTTCATTCTTTTTTATTCATATTGATTACCAACATTGTAAAATTTTTAAATTTAATATTTCATAGGAGTAACTTAATTACCCAAGTGCTGATTATCACTACTATAATCATAAATAATACCTGTCATGTTGAGCTGGTTTTTTCCCACTCTGTTGCCCAGACTGGAGTGCAATGATGTGATCTCGCCTAGCAATTCAGGCGCCTGCCACCACACCTGGCTCATTTCTGTATTTTTTAGTAGACACAGGGTTTTACCATGTTGGCCAGGATGGCCTCCATCTCATGACCTCGTAATCCACCTGCCTTGGCCTCCTAAAGTGCTGGGATTACAGGCGTGAGCCACTGTGCCCAGACTGAGTTGGTTTTTCATAGTGCCAACCACCTCTGGGTACTGTACCTAATAAAAGATTTACAAATTATATATGGGCCTTGGAGTCATCATTACCTGTACACCCAAAGTTTTCTCTCTGGTAGATTTTCAGAAAACCAACCCATGAACTTCTTTTCCTCTTTTTTCTCTTTTTTCTTCTCTCCCTCTCTCCCTTATTTCTGTCCTTACTATCTTCCCACCTCCCTAATTTACTTCCTTCTTTTTTCCTTTCCTCCTTCTCCACAATTTTAATTTATACATTCTTTCTTTCATCCATTTACTCAAAACCATTTACCTTTATACTATATACGAGGCTGATAATAAATAGATAAATAAGAAAACTCCAGTTGATTAACAGCAAAATACATTGTTTATCAGTGTGATGTTTTCTATTCGTATAAGAGTTACTGAAAGAAAAGACATCTGTGTGGGGGAAATAATAACCTCATAGAGAATTGTTGGAAGCATCAGTAAGATCTTAATGTTGAAATAAAGACAAGCACATGTGAAAGGAAGAAAATAAAGGCATGGAGGAGAGAACACAAAGGATCGAATGTACTGCCTGACCTTTTCATCTTTCCTTTTTCTCTCCTCTAATATTTTTCTAAGTAATGACATGGAAAAATTCATCAGTTTTAATAATGTAATACTATCTGTAATTTTTTCTGAGACAGGGTCTCACTCTGTCACTCAGGCTGTAGTGCAGAGGCACAACCACCACTCACCTCCCTGATTGAGCAGCCTCAGCCTCCCTGCTTCAAGCCATCCTCCCACCTCAGCCTCCAGAGTAGCTGGGACTACAGGCAAAAGCCCCCATGCCTGCCTAATTTTTTTATTTTTTGTAGAGATGGGTTTCACCATTTTGCTCAGGCTTGTCTCAAACTCCTGGGCTCTAGGGATCCACCCGTTTCCACCTCCCAAAGTGCTGAGATTACAGGCAGGAGCCACCATGCCAGGCCCACTATTTGTAATTTTTAATACTATAAAGCAAACTAAAATTGACTGCAGTCTAGTATATGGAAGCTCCCATTTACTTTGGTGTCTGACCATTATTCAGCTTGTATTCTAAAACTTTCATAATTTTAGAACCAACTAGTTATACTAGGGATTCAAATTTAACCATTAAAAAAATCAGATTGTTTTGTTTTTCATTTGCATCCAATGCTAACTCCAGTATTACTATCCTTCCACCACCAGTGGTCCCATTTTTGATGATCTGTTGTGATTGTGGAGGTGCTGCCGCTCGTAGTGTAGGCGGCTTTGAGCCTGTTCCCGAATGTTCAGATGGAGCAATGCATGTATGGTCGGAAGAAGGACCACAGCTTGATGTAAGTGCCACATTCTAAGAAACAGCCTTTGGTAGTCACTGAAATTCAGTCTCTACACATGAACCAAGATGGCCCCATCACTCACAGTCTATGCTGGTTTTTTTGTGCTGAGAAAGCTAATGGGGAAAATGAAATCAAAAGTACAACAAAATTAGACGAAAGTAACCAGAAAAGGCTTTCTAAATGACGTTCAAATTTAAATATATTTCAGAATTTCTTAAATAGTATCCTGTTAGGAAATCTGAAGTAATTGGAGAATAAACCAAATGTATAACTATAGAAAAATTATAATCATTTGTCATTACAAATGAAAATGTTGTTTTCTGTCTTTTAGCCTTCAAACACTGTCTGTGTACCACCAATATCTGGTGCTAAAAATCTGATTGAATTCATTGACAACTCAGGTAAGAAAAAAAATGTTGTTTAACAACTCAAATGACTAAGTAGGAAGTCTGTTTTCTCTCTTTGCATATTGTTTTTGATTATCTTACTTTTCTTTAAAAGTGTTTATATCATTCTTTTTTAAATGACAAATTTGTAAATTAAATGGCAGGGGAAAATCTACTGAAATTATTATTCTTAGATGCTGCATTTTAAAAATTTTCCTCAACCATCAAAGAGTACTTAGAAGGTGACCTAATTGGGATCTCTCTATATATAGAAGTACTGAATTGTAACCATGAGTAAGTTTTTGTCAAGACTTTTAATTTTATAGAACAAATTTCATGATAAACACACATATATTTCATACACATATATACATTAATTAGAATTAAACCCAACTAAAATAGACCTGTGCTCATTTACTGAGGCTAAAATCTTTATACACAATTAATTTAAGGATTCAAAATTGCTTTGACTTTAGCTGCTTATTATAACAAAGCAAAAACTACTTTTATTTTCATTATCATCATAAATATTACCCAAAAAATATTTATCCAATTTCTTTAATTGAAAGTAAGTAGATAAAACACTATCGAAATCTTTCAGAGCTCTCAAGCAAGATTGTGTGCACATGATGGAGTTTCTTCTCGCATATGGGTAAGACTATATGAATACAACTTGCCTTAAAATGGGCATCTAGACCAATTCACAGGCAAAAACCAGGGAACAATTAGAATTTCACAGTAGGTGGATAACTACCACTACAATAAAAGAACAATTAAAATAACATTTCATATCTGTAAAAATAGTTGTATCACATTATTTTTCTCAAGGTAAATAATTACTCTTGGTTAGCTTATTTTTCTCATAGTCTTTTTAAACAGTAACGATTATTTTCTGCTTTAAACTCTAATATACAACAGGCATAGGAATGTGTATAACTTGTAGAACTGGACCTTATTCAGAGAATTGGATACACTAGTCTTTAAATCTATATCTCCACCTGATTGTCCATTTTCATTAATAATCCCAATGTCTTCTCACCTCGAAAGCAGAATCTCATTGTTGACTCACACTCACTGTCACCCAATCAGTTCTCAAGACTTGTCAGATCATCAAATCCATCTGTATTTATTTATGCATTTGTTCCCATTAAGTCTACAAACTTTTGCACACATTTTGAGCAAAGCACCCTAAGAGGCACCGAGGAGGACAACTGAAACATGAAAAACACACTGTTCCCAAACTCAGGATCCTTCACGTACTAAAGCCAACGGCTACCTATCCCACTGACAACATTCTTCATTCCATAGCAGTTCCATAGTCCAGCCCATCATTTTTTCTCACCTACTTCAAATATTTCTTTTTTTTTTTAATTTAAAAAAGGTGAAACCCTTGACTAATTTGCATATCATCCTGTGCAGGGGCAATGCTACTCTTCTCTGTATAGTACTAATTTTAGTATATGTGCTACCGAAGTGAGTACCTACCTCAAATATAGTAACAGCGTTCAACTTACCCCTCACATCCAAGTGCAAACCCAAGATTCATGAAAACCTTTCTCCTTACATAGCCATAACCTTCTCTCTGAAACCCAGTAGTTCTCATGTCTTTTTCTGGATGTCCTGTGCTTCTAGTAATACATTGGGTATTCTTACATTATTTTTTTAACTTTCAGAATTTGAGTATTTTCCCTCCAATTTCCCTCATGTTGAAATCAAACTCTTTAGGGCAAAGATTTTTCTAATTTCTCTGCAGCCTTCACGTCCAGCAGAGAATATAGTACTCTCTCAGCAGATAATCACCAAATTGACAAATTGATTAATAATATTATTTTGAGCTAAATATTGTATTAATATCTCCTTTAAGTATTATGTTTTTATTCCTTTATGCGCAAATGCATATCTAAATGAAGAAATCATATATTTGTAGCAAGTTGTTAATTTTTAGTTTATGATAGACTAAAGAAAATAAATGTAATTCGTTCAATATTTTTAGGAGTTTATACAAATGAATATGGTGGCAGAGAAATGCACGATCTGGGAGGAGGAGAGAGAGTTGAACTAAGAGAAGAAGTTAACACATCAGGAATGCCTGAGACATGTCAAGAATACTCTGGAACATTAAGAAGAAATTCTATGAGGGAATGTAGAGAAGGAGGTCTGAATATGAATTTCATGGAAAGCTACTTCTGTCAGGTAAGGTCCCTAGCCACATGCTTTTCTCGCCATCATGTGCCCACTGCTCTTCTCCAAGCTTTCCCTAATTCCTAAAGGGGCTTTCGCAGGAGTCTCCTAACTAGGTTTTCAGCCTTTAATCTTTGTGTCCAACAATCCATGCTGTTAATGAATTATATATCAAAAGCTCTGACCTCCACACTTTACTCCCCCACTTAAGGACAGCCAATGGCTCCCAGCTTTCTTTTGTTCATGGCTTGCAATCCAAAGTCCTTAACATGTTAATTAAGATTGTTCACAAAATGAACCCTCCCTCTCATCTCCAATTACTCCTTGACATCAATTTCACTTGCTGAGCACATTTGCCACAGACGTTTCACCTCCATGCTCATCCTGTGCCCCTCCTGGAATGCTTGCATCCCACTAGGTCTTTCACAAACCCCTACCCATCAAGACCTAGTCCAAATATCACTATCCCTCTGAAGTTTTTACAGTTACCCCTCTCATCCAAAATAGGTTTAATGTTTTCTCATCTGTATTTCTGCAGTACTTGGTTTATACATTTATAGAACCTGTAATTGTTAAGATCTGTCAGTTTATATGTCTACCACCATTTTTAGTGTTTCATCCATATGTTCTCTACATTATATTGCCAGTACCTAGCTCAGTTCTAGACACACCATCAACAGTTAATAAGAGTGGGGTCAGGAGCTATAGTCTACTTCCAAAACATTGTAAGAACGCACTGCAGGTGGTAGAAAAGGCATGAAGTCTGGAGAAGCAGCTGCAGAAGAATTAACTTTGCCATACCCAGGAAGAAATGTAGTTGTCCATGGTTACACACTATGTGATACCCAACTTTCAGGAAGTTCTTGTCCCTCATACTGACTGGAAAAATATTTCTGTCCTTCTACATTCTGGCCTAAAAGGCTTTCATTAACTAACCTAGTGATATTGACATCACTAGGTTAAATAAGCTGATATTTTTAAATAAAATATTAGTAAAAGCCTTCAAATAGCAATAAGTAGTAATGAGGCCTGTTGAAAACCACAGGAATGCTTATCCATATATATAATATAATATTTTTATATTATCTGTTGTTATTAAAATGTAACATAAAAACATCTTCCTTCAAATCTCTGATCACATATCACTTCATCAAAGATCCCTTCCTTAATCACCCTATCTAGAACAACACCTATCACTTTCTTTTTCTTTACCCTGCATCTGCCATATGCTTCTGTGTTGACCATATGCTTCTGTGTTGTCTGTCTCACTCAACCAAAATATAAGCTCTGTGTATCTGGTATTGTTCATTATGCATAGCTAAGTTCCAAACATAGCATGTCTGGCAAATAGCAAAGGTTCAATAATTTTTTTTGCATGAATGGCACAATGAGTTGGTATCCTATAAGGTATTTCTGTTAATCTGAAAGTTTACAATCCAATATTATGAACAGTAAAGATGAAACAAAAGTATTCATGCCTTTGGGCTTTTACTTTGAATTTAAAGATATCATATATTTTTTAAACTGTCTTTGGTCACCTTCAATTTTGTAGAACAGACGCAGAGTCAAATTTTCCTGTTGCTGTGCTGAAAAAGCCAAGTTGCAATAAACCTTCACAGAATCAGCATATTTATTCCATCTGAAGGAAAGAAACAGAATCCTGAGTGAACTCAAACCAACTATGAACTATCCTTTCTAGACAAAAAATGAAACAACACATTTCTGTGTCCTTCAAGTTCAGCATTTTTATATGCCTCCCTTTAACTTTGTTATAAAATAATTCATGTGATTTTTTTGTACATAGTTTTATGTCCAAAGTACACAATTATAAATAGGTCCACTAAGTAAATTTTTAATATCATAATATATTATTAGAATTATACTTAAAATAATTTCTAATCAAATTATTTCAAGTAATTATAAAATGATTCTTAAAGCATCTCTAGCAGATGTTAGAACATCATTTTATTTCATTCCTCTTTGGAAATGCCCAGGAAGAAAAACTAATGATAAAGGCTGTTCAATTGTTGTTAAATATGCATTCATAATTTCATTTCTCTTTCTCCTATAAATTCAGAAAGCATATGCTTATGCAGATGAAGATGAAGGACGCCCATCCAATGACTGCTTGCTCATATATGACATCGAAGGTGTAGGATCCCCTGCTGGTTCTGTGGGTTGCTGTAGCTTCATTGGAGAAGACCTGGATGACAGCTTCTTGGATACACTGGGGCCTAAGTTTAAGAAGTTGGCAGACATCAGCCTGGGAAAAGAAATTGAATCATATCCAGACCCTGATCCTTCTTGGCCACCCCAAAGCACTGAACCAGTTTGCCCTCCTCAAGAAACAGAGCCCATTGTTAGTGGACACCCACCCATCTCCCCACATTTCGGCACTACCACAGTAATTTCTGAGAGCACTTATCCCTCGGGACCTGGTGTACAGCATCCTAAGCCTATTCCCGATCCTCTGGGCTATGGTAATGTCACTGTGACCGAGTCTTACACCACCTCTGACACTCTGAAGCCCTCTGTGCACGTTCACGATAACCGACAAGCATCAAACGTGGTGGTGACAGAGAGAGTGGTCGGCCCAATCTCTGGTGTTGATCTGCATGGAATGTTAGAGATGCCTGACCTGCGAGATGGGTCAAATGTTATAGTGACAGAAAGGGTAATAGCACCAAGTTCTAGTCTACCCACCTCTCTGACTCTCCATCATCCCAGAGAGTCTTCAAACGTGGTAGTGACAGAAAGGGTAATCCAACCAACTCCAGGCATGATAGGTAGTCTGAGTATGCACCCTGAGTTAGCCAATGCCCACAATGTGATTGTCACAGAGAGGGTTGTTTCTGGCACTGGCGTAACTGGAATTAGTGGCACCAGTGGGATAAGCGGTGGCATAGGCAGCAGTGGCCTGGTTGGCACCAGCATGGGTGCTGGGGACGGGGCCCTGAGTGGAGCTGGCATAAGTGGTAGTGGCATGGGCCTGAGCAGCTTGGGAGGGACAGCCACCATTGGCCACATGAGGAGCTCCTCTGACCATCACTTTAACCAAACCATTGGGTCTGCCTCCCCTAGCACAGCTCGAAGTCGAATCACAAAGTACAGTACCGTGCAATATAGCAAGTAGTCAGGATCCCAGCTCACTTTTTCATAGTGATTGTGATTCAGATCCAATTCCCACCACCCAAAAACTAGCAATGTGATTTATGATGCACCACTTGGTACTCAGATCATTGAGGACCAAGAATTGAGAAACCACAATGAGAAAAATAAATGGAAACATTGCTACTAGGGAGAGCTCTCCTTAGCGTTCATAAACTTTTTTGTTATATTAGGACTAAGGAACTAAAACTTGAGGCAGAGTCTTCTTTGGGCCTGTGTGGCCTGTAGTGTATCTCCAGCCTGTAACCGGCCTTATGACATCAATTGGCATAATTCTCCTTGCTCTGTTTTGCTTTGCCATATAGCTTGGGCAAAATTCAAAAAGAACTAAACATGCAATATGTGTTCATGTCTGTGGGAAAATCTAAAATGTCTGCCAGACACCCTGTCGGTTTCACAGATAACATAAATAAAAATGCAACCACAGATTTATAGAAGGGTTAACCGATTTTTATTTAAGTTTGACAACATAGTCAAGTCCACAAGCCATCAAGCACTCCTACCTTAATTACTGCTCTAGATAAATTTTAAATTAGGAAGTATTTCCCAGGAGGAAAATTCCATTAGAGAGTGGAAATAGAATGAGGTTTGTGCAGTGTAAGCTAACAATGCCTGACTCTGAATCTTAATTTGAGCCTCGGTTAAATCTCCTGTGGAGTCAAGGACTCTTCTGATTCTAGTTTGTGTTTAGTGGTAGATGTAATCTTGATGAATATTGCTTACTGGTGAAGTTGAGGAATATCACACTCAGCTTTCCTTTTACCAGTGTGGTTTTGATGTAAGAAAGCAAAACTTGCTATCTTAATTTCTCAAATTGAAGCAAATGAGGCCCAACATGGTTGTCATCACTAGTGGTAAATGACCTTACAAGTAAGCAGATGGGAACTGAATTGTGTTTTCAGGTTTTGTTTTTGGTATGTGATATTCATTCATATCCAGCCCTTTATTACATAGCTCCAATGTTAAAATGATTTACATAGTCTGAGCTGTGGACAAAACTGAAGAAGAAGAAAAGAAGCTTGCAGTATGTTTAAGCTTTGGGGAATTTTTTTAAGGGGATCTACAAAAATGTTTTTAGAACATGTAAAATGTTAAATGGGGAAAGTTAGAAAAGAATTCTTTTGTAAAGTAATACCATGCTAATTTTTGGCTTTTAGTACGTAAAGCAGTGGTTGCTTTAGCAAACCTCTGCTACCATTTTGCGGGGGTCAACCAGGAACCTTTAACAGAGTTGACAATATTGTGTTGACCAGAATGAAATGTAGATAACCTATTCCACTAGTTTATCTCACTTCCTAATTTTTCTCACTGGCAAAAATTTTAAATTCCTGATTTGATTTGTCAATAAGATCTTGGCTTACATATGCTCTGATTTATAGGTAGCATCCAAATTATATAGTATAACATATTTTTCTAGCTTCAAAATTTAGTAATGCCCTATTGATGAAATACCATGTCTGTATGTTTGCTATATAGTGTTATCTGATTAAAAATCTCTAAAAAGAATCAAAGCATTCTAAGAAAAAGGTAAATTTACTATTGCATGGTAGAGAAACTTTTTTCTTTCTTAAATTGGCATAATTTCTTAAATACAATGTTACTATAAGCTCACGAAACTGAAACTATATATGACAAAATAAAATTAGAAAAAAAAATTTGCCCTGGAGTTGTGAATATATGCAACTTTTAAAGAATTTACCCCAATTACTCAAATTTCCCAGGAAATTACAAGGCCAAAGAATAGTTATTTGACTTCCTACACTGGCAAAAAGGGGACAGGAGTGAATTATTTAACATAGAGCTATTTTGCTCTGAATAATAGCAGATAAGGTGAATATTTTAAAAGCTACAGTATATATACATCTTCTTTTAACTCTGTAGAATAAGTAAAATTTTGATAGTCTGTAGTATGTCAAATGCAGAGATATAAAGTCATTCAAAGGGAGTCTTTTCTTTTTCTGCCAGTTAGGGGGCTACATTAAGGATGGGTAATCTTTCCAGAAATAAAGTCAAAAGGTATTTATTAAAATATCCTTGAGTATGGCTGGGTCCAGGAGTTGTAAAGAATAGAAGAAATTATTAATGAAATAATTAAGTAATTTATTAAAGGGAATGATATCTGACCTTTTCTTATAACACCTGATAGCTTCCAGAGATATTTTTTAGGTTGCCTGGCAAACAACAAAATAATTGTCTTTAATAACTATTGCTGTTAAGATGTGCAGGTAGTTAAGATTCCCCCAATTTAGTTACATTTGAACTCCTAAACACTGTTAATGAGAAAAACAAGAAAAAAAATGGCAGTATTAGTCATCTATCTTTCTGGGAGGATACTTTCCAACCATTTTTTTTCTTCCAGGATTGCACATTGATGTTTTATTTAGTCCTAAATTTGAAAATTACCTTTTTAAGACATCAGCCATTTTGGTAGTTTAAAGTCATGTCATTTTTCAATGAACAAGCTTTGAGCAGAACTTCATTCTTCTTTTTAGATGTTTACTCTAGATCATATACATCATGTCATAGACCAAGAAGAGATATGCAAATCATTTTATAAGTGATTGCTATAATTAGGATTCAAGCTGAGTTTCAGATCAACTTTCTCTTAACAAAAGGAAGAGAAAGAGATAGTAATTTAATGCTATGTATGTATAGTTTGAAAACAAACCATAATGTTTATAAAATATCTATCTGACTTCCTAGAGAGGTAGTCTTTAGGGGCAAAAATTAATGCATTATAAGTACTTTACCATTTAGTAGCAACCAAAATACCATCTCAAGCTAATTTGGACACTGAATTCCAGGTATACCTGCTACGTATTATTTACTTCTAAGCGTGTTGCCTGATGTAATTGCATTTGCACTGAAAAATTAAAGGAAAACATATATATTATGAGTTATTTATATATCTTCATCTAGACATCTGTTCTATATTTGTGTATAAAGTTTTTAGCATCATAATTTTTATTCAAGAAAATGTTCTGACAAAATTTTAATTATATGTCCTCAAATTTTACATTTTTACTCTAGTAAATAGATGTTTTAGTTATCTATGCAATTTATTTCTGAATTCATACCAATATTTGATTGTCATGGTACAAAATATATGACACCCTTTGACTTTTGCTGGAGTTTAAAGGTGTTATAATCGTTAGCATAAACACTCATGACTATTTTGGAAAGACATTTAAAACCCAAAACAAACTTTTAAAAGTATTTGCCACATTTTCCCATGCCCATTTCATAAATTCCAACTTTTTTGATGATTCTTGGTATTTTTAAGATCCATTTCACATTGCACTAGAATACTGCAGTCCACAGTAGACTGCAACTCTCCATGAAATCAAGTCTGTCTTCCACTTCCGGATTATTCCACTAAGTTAGGACAAAATTTGAACAGATCAACCTATCATCCATCAGATAATTTTAAAACAATGTATAATCTTGTTTAATTGTTTACATTCTCTCCCCAATTTAGCTGTATTTGACTTACTAAACACTTGATCATCAAACTGAACCTAGTCTAACTTATTTTTCTTTTGCTGTCTGTTTTACAAGCATTTTAAATATATCTGGTGGTGTTTAAAACAAGGTACTCTTCTTCAAGAGTCAATATAAAAGTTTTTGGATCATTTGGGTGCTAGTTTCTTGCTTGGTCATCTCTTGGTTTTTTTAAGTTGATTTGTAATTTCCAAAGAGTTATGCATACAGCAATAAAATGATTAATATGCTTCCCTTATCTTTTCTGAATTGTGAGCAAGGGGGAGGTTTTAGACTGTAAGAAATAATTCCAAGTTATAAAATCTAGTTATTATTATCATCCTGTATTGGAGTAGATATCATTCTTTTATTTTCACAATGTTAAAATATGTTTTCATTCTCCATTTCTTAGATATATTTTTTAATGTGTACTGAGGAAGCTAATCTCTGGCACTACTTACAGATGCTAGAGCCCAGGCTTGACCAGGTGGTTAGCCCCACACGAATGAACAGATGATAAAAAGTTCGCATTTTTCATTTTTATTTGATACTTGTAGCCTCTTTATACTTTTACCTTTCTTTCTTTCATACTCTGCATTTTTTATTTTTGCCTATACTGCATTTTATTTCTTTTAAAATGTCTTTTCTTCTTTTTTTGCCTTTAAAATCATACCCTTTGATCTTTACTGGGATGCATCTCCTTTTGTTCTCCAATGCCACTTCCAGACTATTATCAACTTCATCTTGCACAAAATCTTACCTCTTTCAGCCTCATATGATCCCTTCCCTCTCTTCTCTTCTTCATAATGTTTCTACTTTTAATGAAGACTCCAATATCCCGGCCTAAACTCTTTTGTGACTTTCTCAGCTTCTGAGAGTGTTCATAGTAACTTAAATATCCACATGGATGAACCACCCAAGGCCCAGATTCTCATTTCTAGACCTCCATTTCTCCCGTCCACTCAGCTGCCATTATCTTGTCATAACCTGGCATGCTGCTACCTTGAATGCCTCAGTTTCTGTCCCTGCAGCCTCTGACCATTTCCCTCTCATCCTTAATTGGTTCACATTGTTGTCATTCCCCCACTTCATCAAAGCTTCAATGTGTTGACTCCCACCACTTTTTCACTGTCAGCTTCACCTGTCTGTCTAATCTAGCTTCAGGAGTCGGCCTAGAGTCATCTCTTTGTCAATGCCTTCAACCTCCTTGCCTTGCCTCTCTCTCTCTCTCACCCTGGAACTTTGGCCCTCCATCTCTGCACACAAACAGCTAAACAAATTATCCAAATGAACTGACTTTTAAATATTAAACACTCTATCTCAAAGCTCAGCATAACATTAGATACTTCTCTGAAATCCTATCTGTTTCTCTTGTAGATTTCCCGTTTCATTATACTAGATTGCTACTCTGCATTTTCTCTGTCCTCAAACCTCCCACAAGCCCTCTTCCTTTCTCATTCTTTGTGGATGGTCTAATCTTACTGTTCATTGAGTAAAACAAAAGTCATCCATTTTGAATGCATTCATCTTCCTCTGCCAAACCTCCATATCTACGTGCACTCACACCCATCTTCTCCTCCTTCCCATGGGCTTATTCCACAGAGTCTGTGGCCTACTCATATGAAAACACAATCCTCCAGTTCAGCTCAAATCAAGGACTTTGCTTCTTCCCTAATAGTCTCCGTCTTATTCTTTTTCCTCTCTTTCTGTTTCCTCTCCTTCTCTCTTTCTCTTCTCTTTCTCTTTGCTGCGTCTTTCTCCTGTCTCTCCTGTCTCTCCACTCTCTCTTTTTCTCTCCTCTCTCTCCCATTCTCTTTCTGTGTCCTCTGTCTACTCTCCCTCTCTTCTTTCTCTCTCTTCTCTCTTCCTTCCCTTCCCTCCCTCTCCCCAGAACATTTTCGTCTGCATCCCTTCTTGTAGCTAATGCCTCATTTGTTTGCTTGTTTCATTAGGCTTCTTGAGGTTCATGAACACATGCTGTCTTTTCTTTTCCATGTCCCATCAGACTTCAAAGTCCTCCCATCTGTTTGTCATAATGGTCCCTATCAAGCTTGTCTAAGATGTATGCTTTGCAAGCACAAGGCCTACTTTTCTGCTCTCCCTCTTTCTTAACCTCTGGGGAAAATATCTTTAAAAAGGAACCCTTCTCTCTCCTTGAAACACTCTTGTGTCTTGGCTTGTGTAACATCATTCTCTCCTGATATCCCCTGTATTTCATCAGCCAGTCTCACTCTCTCTCTTTCCCTTTTTACTTATTTATCCAATCCAAAGTTTGGTCCCAAGCCCTCTTCTCTTAACACTTCACACTGACTCTATGAGACCTCATCAAGATCCCTTTTTAAATGTTCAAAATTAAACTTATAATTTTACCTCCAGAGTTTCCCCACTCCAATGATTATTACCTCATCTACCCATTACTCAAGCCAGAAACTAAGTACTTTTTGATCTCATTCTTCCTCTCCCTACCCACATTTTATTCATTAGGAAGTTCTGTTTATTTTATAATCAAAATATATATTGACCCATTTAGTAGTTTGTGTTAGTCCATTATCACACTGCTGTAAAGATACTATCTGAGACTGGTTAATTTAGAAAAGAAAGAGATTTAACTGACTCACAGTTCCACATGGCCAGGAAGGCCTCAGGAAACTTACAATCATGGTGGAAGGCAAAGGGGAAGCAGGGACCTTCTTTACATGGCAGCAGAAGAGAGAAGTGCAAGCAGGGGAAATGCCAGATGCTAATAAAACCGTCAGATGTCATGAGAACTCATTCACTATCATGAGAACAGCATGGGGGAATCTGCCCCCATAATCCAATCACTTCTTTCCCTTGATGCATGGGGATTCTAATACAAGATGAGCTTTGGGTGGGGACACAGAGCCAAACCATTTAATAGTTTAATCCTTATCTGTCACTATCCTAATGGCAACTACTTCCACATCAGCCTTCTTCAAACAATTTTCTATAGATGAACCTATGTGACCTTTTAAAATATTAATTAGGTTGAGTTAACCCCCCATTTTAAAAATTTCAATGGATTTCCAGTAAATGTTCCAGAAAAGCCTGCAGGGAGCTGCCTGATGTATCACTGATCCACAGTGGATGACAGTAATTTGCACTATGATTGTTGTCATGGAAAAGTTGAAAAGAAATGAATTAAGAAAATGTTTTGGCTTTTGCAAATGGTATTCACTCTGCATGAACCATTTGCCTCCTCACTCTTATATTGCAGCATCCTTTCATCCTTCAGGTAGCAATTAAAATATTATTTCTTCATATATTCTTTCCTTGATAAATGTTTTCACATACTTATTCATTTATTCTGTGGATATTTATTGAATTCCAAATAGTTATACCAAGCAGTGGTAAGTGACATGATAGTGAAAGATAAAGTCCTCCTCGTGGAGTTTATGATGAGGATAGAATGGAGATGAAGGAAGTCTGATAATAAAGAACCAAACCAGTAAATATATGGTGCCTTAGATGACAGTAAATGATCAAGGAAAAAGCAAGGTGGAATAATTTAGGAGAGGGATTGTAGGGCATGAGGATGCACTTTTATGTAGGGTAAAGGAGGCAGGGTTCTATTAGAAGGTAATATTTGAAAAGAGATTTAAAGAACATTAAGGAGCAAGCCATGTGTCTACCTGGGTACAGGACATTTCAGACAGATGGCTGTTCATGGAAGAGCAAGATCTCTGTGTGTGGAGAGATTAAAAGACGGAAAGCAGCAGGAGATAGAATCTCAGAGGAAAGGGGATTGAGCTTGGCCTTTCAGGCCATTATAACAGACTTAATTCTGAATGTAATAGAGAGCTACTAGAGAGCTGGGGCTGAGGAGTGCTTTGTTCAGGTTTTGAGTTGTTTATTTGTTTGTTTGTTTTGAGACAGAGTCTTGGTCTGTCATCCAAGTTAGAGTGCAGTAGCATGATCATGACTCACTGCAGCCTCAACATCCCGAGCCCAAGAAATCCTTCCACTTCAGCCTCCACAGTGAGTGGGACTACAGGCATGAGCCACCATGCCTTCCTAATTTGTGTATTTTTGGTAGAGACAGAGTTTTGTAACGTTGTCAAGTTTAGTCTTGAACTCCTGGGATCAAGCAATCCTCCCATCTTGGCCTCCCAAAGTGCTGAGATTATAGGCATGAGTCACTGTGCCCAGGCCGGATTTATATTTTAAAAGACACATTCTACCTACAGTGTTGGCACTTTGGGAAGGAAGTCACAGAATCAATAAGACATGTTAAAAAGTTACTGAAATAATCCAAGTGAATGAGTGAACCAACCATAGCAGGTAACAAAACAAGTGACAAAAACAGAACAAAAGCCCTGGACAGATCAATAAAGTAACACATAGAAAAAAAAAAATAGGAAAAAAAGGCAGTGAGTAACAGATTAAATTTAAATCTCACTAAGTATTGCCTTGAAAATACTCAACATAATAAGTACAAATGAAAGGCCAGGTACAGTGGCTCACTCCTATAATCCCAGCACTCTGAGTGCCCAAGGTAGGCAGATTGTGAGGTCAGGAGTTCGAGACCAGCCTGGCGAACATAGTGAAACCTCATCTCGATTAAAACCTCAAAAATTAGCCAGGCATGGTTGTGGGCGCCTATAGTCCCAGCTACTCAGGAGTCTGAGGCAGGAGAATCAGTTGAACCCGAGAGGCAAAGGTTGTGGTGACCTGAGATCATGCCACTGCACTCCAACCTGGGCAAGAGAGCAAGACTCTGTCTCAAAAACAAATAGATAACTAAATAAATAAGTACAAATGGAAAATGTTAGGTTGGTCAAAAAGTTAGAAATGATGCCAGTTTCTAGTCATCTACTTGGTTATTGAGTTCAAATAAGACAAATTCCAGCTGACTCTGAGAGACTTACTTTTTCTGGTTTTACAAAGAAAGCTTAGCAACTTGGTATATCCCAGTCTGTGCCTGTTTCTCAGACATATATCTTCTCTCTTCAGCTCTTATATAAAACCTAGGAAGAATTTCTACCTCCAGAACTTTCTCAAAACTACTCAGAATGTCAGGCTCTGATTCTTACCAAAGTTTGCATCTGATTTGATCCAGAATATAATTTGTCACATTTTTTCAAAGAAAAATGTTTTGATACATTCAATTTATTAATTGTCTGTCTCAAAGTATATGCCAGTTTCAGCTAAATAAATTATAGGCATGCAATTCTCAGCTTGTATTGATAACTGCCTCATATTGGGCTCACCCAAATGCAAACTCTGAGACAGGATTAGAGCGAAATTTTGGAAGGAGGTAAAGGAACCACTGGTAGGAAACAGGGAGATGAAACATGCAAGGGAAAGCTCCAATAAATTGTACCTATCAAGCCAGTTACAACCATGGGCAATTGAAGCTTAGTCCTCCTGGGGAAAACACGGGGAGCCACTGTAGTACATGCTCTGTGGTTAAGCCAACAGAGAAATAAGGGAGATAGTGTATTTATATATACCAGCTACCATCAGTTAATAACTAAGATTCACTTCTGGAGATAGTTAATTCCCTGTGCCTGCTGCACAGGTGGACAAAGTGGCTTTGGTATCAGTGAAGAGAAAAAATGCAGGAGCTGGCCCTTTGGGTGAGTGGACACTGAAATTACAGGAGAAAAATATGGAGAAAGCCTTGTCAAGGTCTGTTACAGCTATTGGGATATTGCATCACTCTGGTAATAGATGCCATAAAAAGCCTCAGAATTTGTTGACACGACAAGCCTTTCTTCAATATTTCCCAGTAAATAAGAATGGGTCAAATGCTACTATATTGATAGATTAGGTAACAAAACCTGAAGGTGTGAAATAGGAAAGTTTTTAGGTCCCTCATGTCATAAACTTGTGCTTTCATGGTTTTACATCATTTATGTTAACTAGATGCTTGCCCCCATAGAGTGCTTAGACATAAAATCATTTTTCTACAATATGTGACTTGGCTTTGCCATTACAAACTTAGAAATGGCCTGAATAATTGGTTTTGGTATCTACTGCCAGAAGGAAACACTACGAATTCCTCAAAGTTATAATTTTTTGTAAACATAACCCCAACATTTTAATACATTGTTCCTAATAACATCATACCAATATACCCAGTCTCTGAGACATGGTCTTGCACCTGGTATATATTAAAAAGCACAACAGGCCAGGTGCAGTAGCTCACACCTGTAATCCCAGCACTTCAGGAGGCCGGGGAAGGCAGATCACTTGAGGTGAGGACAGCCTGGCCAATGTGGTGAAACCCTGTCTCTATTAAAACTACAAAAATTAGCTGGGTGTGGTTGCGGTTGCCTGTGGTTCCAGCTACTCATGAGGCTGAGGCAGGAGAATCTCTTGAACCCAGTAGGTAGAGGTTGCAGGGAGCCGAGATTGCTCCATTGCCCTCCGGCCTGGTCAACAAGACTGAAACCCCATCTCAAAAAAAAACAGAAAACAAAAACACAACAAAAAAATTATGTTGCCATCAGTTGGGTATGCAAATAGTTAAATTAAAAATGTTGAATTAATGTGTGATGCACAGAGGTCAGCACAGCAACAAATAGAAACTTGTTGGGCACATGAATAATTGCAGTCCATTTATACTCACGTGGCTCTAAAACCCATCCTTGCATTGACAGTCTATAAGAGAACTGAGATCCTCAACTACATCATATTGCTTATGAAATTCTCACCATTCCAAGCAGAATTACTTTTTCCAAATTGCTTATTGATGTGATGGCAGCTTTTTAAACCTAATGACAATATGACTACATTTTGTGAGATTGTAAAATGTGTCTTGGCCAATTGTCTTACATGCATTTTAGGAAAAGATGAGTTATGTAAAAATTTAGACGTAACTAGTTCTTAGATAGAGCTGTAGGGTAAAGAAAAAATAGTTTATTTTTTATATAAACATTTTTCAAATATTTGAAACATAGAGTTCAAAAAAAAGATTCTAAAATTGGGGCAAGAATGGGTATTTCTTCACATAAAAAAAAATCATAATAGCCGTAGAAATGACTCCCAGAACTCTGTGAGATTGATAAATAAAAACAACTTATGAAAGATCACCTGATAGAGGAACTCAGACATATGGAAAGATTCTGAACCTACTGAACTCAAGAACAAGTGTTCTTCTCTGGGAAGATAAATATAATTTTTCCCTCTCATGGAGCAAGAATGTTTTATCAAATATTTCTGCACCTTAGGTTAAGAGTATGTCAAAATATATATTCATCTTTGCTCTCTGTTCATGACCTGTGAATAAGTTTTGGACTGCTAACTTTATTGCTGGGGCAAGCAGAGGGAATCCTTTGCAAAGATGATAGGAACTTCACAGTTATTGCCCATGAAAAGAGCTATTACTTACTGTAAATAAATTAATATTTTGCTTTATACATCATCTTCTATAAACTTAACTATTGAGACTTCATCATTAAGAAAACTAATATGATTTCAGTATAAGACAGAAATAAACATGAGACTGGAAAACTGGAATATAAGCCTTGCAGTGGGGAAACTCAAGACAAGTGACATAATTAATAGGTTTCATTATTAATGGAGCTCAGTCCTCCTCAGAAAAGTCCTGAAAACCTTCTGGCTGGTCTTCTTTTACCAGCTCTTTAATCAAGACTAAAAGACTTCCTTTGACAACATTACAGTTT
>PVKP010012582.1:0-57933 GCA_004027715.1 Plecturocebus donacophilus
GCTCTGCCAGATATCAAGGCTTGTTATGACTTTGTAGTGTTCACAACCATTTCTATGATGCCAGGACAATTCCATTTGAAAAGAAAATAAAACCCTCCCTCCTGCCATTTCAAAAATCAGTTTCAGACAGTCACCCAACAGAATGTGAAAGACAAAACAATAAAGTTTATAAAGATACAATAGGAAAATATCTTTAGGACCTTAAGGTAGAGAAAGACTTCTTAAATGAGAAAAAGACTGGTAAATTAGAATACCTTAACGTATGAACCATTCTTATAAGGACTCCATTAAGAGTGAAAAGACAAGCTACAGATGGGAAAAGATACCTGCTGGACACAGAACTGACAAAGGGCTTCTCTGCAGAATATGCAAAGAATGCCTTCAAATCAGTAAGAAAAAGACAACTCGACCAAAAAATGAGCAAGAGACATAACTTGTGACTTAAATAGATCACAAAAGGAAAAATCCAATAAACATATAAGAAGGTACTTAATCTCATCACAAGATACCACTACACACACATCTGAATGGCTGAAATTCAGAAACCCACAACCCAGTGTTAGAGATGGTGTGGAGCACAGGTGACTCCTAACCTGTTGCAGGAAACATAATCAGGTAAAACTGTTTTGCAGTATCTACTAAAACTAAGTATACTCATCCCTGTGGCCCAGAAATCCCATCCAAGAGAAATGTGTACACATTATACAAGATCTGTACAAGAATATTTAGGGCAGCTTAATTCATAATAGCCCAAAACTGGGAACAACCCAAACATCCATAAAATAGCAGAACATATAAATTGTAGTACACTAAGTCCTCACTTAATGTTGTCACTAGGTTCTTGGGAAACTGACTTTATGCCACACAATGTATAACAAAACTAGACCAGGCACAGTGGCTCATGCCTGTAATCCCAACACTCTGGGACACCAAGGTGGGAGGACTGCTTGAGCCCACGAGATCAAGACCAGCCTGAGCAACATAGTAAAACTGCTCTACAAAACAAGAAATTAGCCAGGCGTGTCGGGTACAGTGGCTCACACCTGTAATCCTAGCACTTTGGGAGACTGAGGGGGGCAGATCATGAGGTCAGGAGTTCGAGACCAGACTGGCCAACATGGTGAAACCCTGTCTCTACTAAAAATACAAAAAATTAGCCAGGTGTGGTGGTGGTGCCTGTAATTCCAGCTACTTGAGAGGCTGAGGCAGCAGAATTGCTTGAACCCAGGAGGCGGAGGTTGCAGTGAGCCAAGATCGAGCCATTGCACTCCAGCTTAGGCAAAAGAGCAAGATTCTGTCTCAAAAAACAAAGAAAAAAAAATGGTGCTCGGACAACTATACATCTATATGCAAAAGAATGATGTTAGAGCTGGGCCGTTATGGTGCACGCCTATAGTCCCAACTACTGAGGAGGTTGAGGCAAGAGGATTACTTGAGCCCAGGAGTTTGAAGCTGCAGTGAGCTACAATCAAACTACTGCCCTTCAGCCTGTGTGACAGAGTAAGTCCCTGTCTCTGAAAAAAAAGAATGATGTTGGACCTTGCCTGAAATCATATATAAAAATTAACTCAAAATGGATCAAACACCTAACTATAAGCGCTAAAACTATAAAACTCTTAAAAGGGAACATGGGTATCTTCATGATTTTAGATTTATTTAGCAATGAATTCTTAGATATGACACCAAAAGTATGAACAACCTAAGAAAAACTAAACTGTACTTCATAAAAATTAAAAATGTTTGTGCATCTAAGACATTATCAAGAAAGTAAAAAGACAACTGACAGAATAGAAGAAAATATTTGCCCATCAGGTATTAGATAAGGGTCTAGTAGCCAGAATATACAAAGAATTCTCAACACGACAAATATCACTATTAAAAAGTAGACAAAAGGGGCTGGGCACGGTGGCTCACACCGGTAATCCCAGCATTTTAGGAGGCCAAGGTGGGTGGATCACTTGAGCTCAGGAGTTCAAGACCAACTTGGGCAACATGGTGAAATCTCCTAACAAAATACAAAAAATTAGCCGGGGGTGGTGGTGTGCACTTATAGTCAGTCTCAGCTACTTCGGAGGCTGAGATTGCACAACTTCACTTTATCCTGAGCAACAGAGAGAGACCCTCTGTCAAAAAAAAAAAAAAAAAAGTGGGCCAGGCATGGTGGCTCACACCTGTAATTCCAGCACTTTGGGAGGCTGAGGTGGGCAGATCACTTGAGGTCAGGAGTTCAAGACCAGCCTGGCCAACATGGAGAAACCCAGTCTCTACTAAAAATACAAAAAAATTAGCTGGGCATTCTGGTAGTCGCCTATAATCCCAGCTACTCAGGAGTCTGAGGCAAGAGAACTGCTTAAGCTCAGGAGTTAGAGGTTGCAGTGAGCCAAGATTGCACCACTACACTCCAGCCTGGGCAGCAGAGCAGGACTCCATCTGAAAAAGAAAAAAAAAAAAAAAAAAAAAAAAAAAAAAAAAAAAAAAAAAAAAAAAAAAAAAAAAAAAAAAGTGGGCAAAGGATCTGAACAGATATTTCTCCAAAAAAGATATGTAAGTGGGCAAGAAGCACACAAAAAGATGCTCTTGTAGTCTTCAGGGAAATGCAAATCAAAACTACAAGATATCACTGCATATGCTCGAGGACAGCTAAAATAAAAAAGACAGGTAACAACAAGTGTTGCTAAAGATGTGAAAAAAATAGAGACACCTTCAAACACTGCTGGTGGGAAGATCAAACTGTACAGCAATTTTGGAAAGTCTGCCCAGGTCCTCAAAAAGTTAAACATAAAAGTGCCACTGGACCCAGCAATTCCACTTCTAGGCATATTACCCCAGAAAAGTGAAAACGCATGTCCATGCAAAAAACCTCTACCCAAGTATTTACAGCACCATGGAGCATAATAGCCAAAAAGTGGAAACAACTCACATGTCCATCAAAGGATGAACAGCCATGTAAAGGAATGAAGTATTAATCCACGATACAACACGGATGAACCTTGAAGACATCAGGCTAAGTGAAAGAAGCCAACCACAAACAACCACACATTAAATGATTCTGTTTACGTGCAACATTTGGAACAGACAAGTCTGCAAAGATAGAAAATAGACAGGTGGCTGCTTAGGGCTTGGGGTAATGGGGAGACAATGGGGTGACGGCTAAAGGGTACAGGGTTTTTACTGAAGTGATGAAAATCTAAAAGTGTGGCGATGGTTGCATGTATCTTTAAATACAGTAAAAACCATTGCATTGTACACTTTAAGCGGGTAAACTGTATGATATATAAATTACATCTTAAAGCTGTTACAGAAAAATAGGAAAATGGAAAAAGATCTGAGCTATAAGAATGTTAGGCAGTGATAAGGGAAAACACATGGATAAATCTAAACAAATATCTGTGTAAAATAATACTCTGAATTATAACTAAAAAAATACCAAGACAAAATACAAGACAATATTGCACATAAGTTGCAACAGATAACTGGAACCAAGTGTCCCAAGTCCTTATACTGTGTGGGGACTGAGAGTCTGAAATAATGGATTAACTTTAGAATTTAAACATGCAGGATCAAACCGGACAAGGCACCATTAAAGGGAGAGAAACAGGAGGAACTTCTAAACACAGAGCAAAAAATGAAATAAAAAAATAAGCAGAAGTGCTCAGAGGCCAGAAAACTATGGGCTGGGGACCAAATGTAGCCCACCACCTCCTGTTTTTGTTTTCCTGGAACTCAGACCCCCTCATGATTTCTCCGTGGCTCATTTTGAGCTACAGTGGCAAGGCCGGGTACCTTCAACAAGGACCAGACTTTACAAATGTCTGCTGACCCCTGCTACCTGATACTACACAACAGACAAAAGCAAGAGTTACTGGGCGCTTCAATTTCCTGAGCATTGAAATGAAGAAAATATTCCGTCTTTTCTTCGGAGGTACAGGGTTCAATTTTTTTTGTTTGTTTTTGAGATGGAGTCTCGCTCTGTCACCCAGGCTAGAGTGCAGTGGCACAATCTTGGCTTACTGCAGGCTCTGCCTCCCAGATTCAAGCGATTCTCCTGCCTCAGCCTCCAGAGTAGCTGGAACTACAGGCATGCACCACCATGCCTGGCCAATGTTGTATTTTTAGTAGAGAGTTTTGCCTTGTTGGCCAGGCTGGTCTCAAGTGATCAACCGGCCTCAGCCTCCCAAAGTGTTGGGATTATAGGCGTGAGCCACCATGCCCAGCCTTCAGGGTTCAATGAGAGAAACAATATGAGTGCGAACTTTTGTGTAGAAATGTCCTCAGCCAACTCCCTAGCTTCAGCTTCAAACCACCCTCTTCAGATCCAACTACCAGAAGCTAATTTCCTACAAGAGAAAAAGAGCAGGCCCATCTACTACAGCACGGAAAGACCTCAAACCACATTTCTCTCAACATCTTGCAAAACTACAATATCACAGCAAGGTGAGTGATGCTGATACAATCCACAAGCTTATTCAGATATCTCGGGTTTTACATGTATGCGCGCACGTGTGTGTGTGTGTGAGTGTGAGTGTGTGACCCCACGTAGGTTCATGCATTCACCACCACAGTCAAGATACAGAATAGTCTCATCGCCGCAGGGATTCCCTGGTTTGACCTTTTATAACCACATCCACCTCCCTTGCTCTTCCTTGCCAACCCCTGGCAAGCACTAATCTTTGTCATTCAAGGATGTTATACACAGAGTCATTAAGTGTGACCTTTGGGGATTGGTTTTTGTCACCAACAAACCCCCTGGAGATCCGCCCAGGCTGCTATTTCTCAAGAGTCCATTCCTTTTTGGTGCTGAGCAGAGTTCTGTGGTATGAATGCACACAGTCTGTGTGACCTGCTGGAAGTCACTGTGGAAAGACATGTAGGTGGTTTCCAGTTTTTAGCTGTTACAAAGAGAGCTGCTGTGAACATTTCTCTACAGGTTCTCGGTGAGTGTTAGTCTTCATTTCTCTGGGATAAACGCCCAGGAGCACGAGTGCAGGGTGGCTGCATGTTTAGTGTAAAGGAATCTTCCAAACTGTTTTCCAGAGTGACTGTGTCATTTTCCATCGCCATGGGCAACAGATGAGGGATCCAGTTTCTCTGCACCTGCAGCTGGCATTGTTATTCAACGTCTTCTTTTAGCCATCCTGCTAGTTAAGTGATGGCTGCTTTAGCTGGTTACAAGACTACATTTACATTTGAGGTTAAAAGATTAAAATAAAATTAAAAAGTAATCCATACTTATTTTGTAGAAAACTGAAAATACAGAAACATATAAAAGGAAATAAAGTCCTATTTCTTCTGTTGGGAAAAAATTCACTGTGCTGCTGTTTATACCTAAATCAGTGTATCAAAGTTGCAGACAGCATGAGGCAGGCGCCACTGCTTTATTCTCACCACAGGGTTCCACTTGGAACCCTCCTCACCAGGATGACAACTCTACCCTGGGCCTCTGCTAACATCCCTGTGGCCTTCGTGTCAGAGGCTCACCTGAGGCTCACGCTCTTCCAGACAGCCTCAGTCCTCCTCAACATACTGAAGCTGCGGCCCCAACTAGAGAAATCAATGAGGGCTCTTTCCCAAGTGCGAACCACAGACACGTCAATGGGACAGGACAGGCTGGTCCCAGGGCTCCAGGCAGGGACGCACGCACACATAGGGGGAGTGGCAGTTCACTCCAGAACAGGTTTCCTCACTGCTTGTTGTCTGGTAAAGGCTTTGGCAGCCTAGTAAAGCCTATAAGCCTGTATCAGAATAACATCTTTTATTTTTTGAGACAGAATCTCACTGTGCCACCCAGTCCAGAGTGCAGTGGCCGATCTCAGCTCATTGCAACCTCCACCTCCTGGGTTCAAGTGATTCTCCTCCCTCAGCCTCTCGAGTAGCTGGGACTACAGGCGCATGCTACCACACCTGGCTAATTGTATTTTTAGTAGAAATGGGATTTCACCATCTTAGTAAAGTTGGTCTCGATCTCCTGACCTCATGATCTGCCCACCTCGGCCTCCCAAAGTTCTGGGATTACAAGTCAGAGCCACCACGAACAGCTTAGAATAACATTTTTAAATGTGTAATGGAAAATACAGATGGCAAAACTGTAAAAAAAACTGTCGCCCAGGCTGGAGCGCAGCAGTGTGATCATAGTTCGCCACAGCCCTGACTGCATCTCCTACCTCAGCCTCCCAAGAAGCTGGGACTATAGGCACATGCCACCAGGTCCAGCTGATTTTTTCATTTTTCTTTAGTAGAGATGGGCGTCTCACTATGTTGACCAGGCTAGCTTCCAACTTCTGGCTTTAAGCCATTCTCCCACCTCAGCCTCCCAAAATGCTGAGCCAAAATATTTTTAAAAACAAACATATTCCATAGTAATATGTAACATTTCATGTAGTGATGAATAAAACACATTCAAAGTGTCTGCAGCTACAGTGTGAGACGGAAAGTGCTTTTTTTCCTCTTAGTGGCAAAGTCCTGGGTTCTGCTGACCCCACAGGCTCATTGCCACATTCATAATGGGAAGAAATGCTCAATTCCAGGTAGAGCTTAGTAAAAATAAAGATGCCATTTTTTTCCTATCCAAGCTCATGGAGCCCTGAATTTTACAGACCCAGGAAATACAGAACCAGGCCTCTTCCCTAAGAGACTCCTGCAGGCTGTCCCTTGGCCTTGGTTCTAAGGAAAGGAAGCTGCCCGCATATAGCCAGGGGCAGGGCAGAGGCACAGGTGGGGTCCCGGCGCCCCAGCGAAGGCCTTGCAGAAAGGGATGGTTGGTAGAGAGCCTGTTCTGGGCTGCTGAGAAGGCATGCAGATGGGTTGCAGATCAGCCATCCCTGGGCCCTGATCCCGCCAGGAATGGCCCAGGGCAGAACTCAACCAAGGGAAATTCCCCTTAAAACCTAAATGCACTATTATCTGTACCAGTTCATCTGGGAGAAACTTCAGCCACTTTTTCTTAGATCCCAAGTTTTCTGTTTCAAACCTCAGGGGTAGGTAATGGAAAAAAAAACACATTAGTGCTAAGAATCTAAGGATCACACAGCATGTTTTTGGATGGGTCTGCCAACCTTCGTTAACGCAAAGGCCACTGTCCCGTCATCCTCAGTGGAAAGGTCAAGCAGCTTCTGGTAAAATGCTTCATCATAAGGCCCATCTATTTGTAAGGTTTTTCTGAAGAAGAAAGCACAATAAAAACAGGATGACAAAGCCACATGGAGGTTGTTTCTTAAACTGCTAACACAGTCTACAAAGCCCAGTACCACTAAACATCACACACTTTGTTTTGAAAAACACTTAGTCGATCTATCTCCCTTATGTTAAACATGGAGGTTTTAAACAGAACTTAGCAAGGCCAGAACCAGGGAGCCCTGAAGCTGAGCCATCTCCTGTTTATCACAAGTAGCATCCTGCGTCAGAGACGCAAGTAAAGACCAGCGAGGAAGGAAGAGGATCCCTGCCCCAACTGGACACAGCACAGGTGTGGAGCCCAGTGACCTGCAGTGAAAGCCCAGGACAGAGGCTTGGCTGACACAGAAGGGCCTGCAGGAGTGCTGCTTGGCTGTGGAGCAACACTGCCCTCTGCAGGCTCAGCCCCAACTTAGGGATTGGAATTATCAGGGTCACAGATGTGCTTGTTTTCTAGAGACTGGTAAGTGACCCTGTTCCTCCTTCACAAGGCACTAAATTGCAGAGCCAGGCCTTGGTACCTGGAAGCGGAGGACTGGGGCGGGGAGTGGCCAGCCTGCTTTGTTTCCTAGGAAGCTGTGCCCTGGGAGGCACATTCTTACTCTGCCCACCCCTACAGTCTCCTCTCAGAGCCACCAAGACGGGGACCACCCGACCTCACCTCTCCTCAGGAAACTCTTCCAGGTATCGCTCAACCCGGTTGTACAGAGGGTAGAGGCCTTCAATGTCCAGCAGGTCCAACATCTGCACCTGGAGGGTTTTGTACAGAAGACAGCCCTTCGGTAACCCCGAGCGCTCTGGGGTGTTTTTTCCTACCGAGAACATCAGGGGAAAACGAGAGCATGTTGATTATCAAAGAATGTGGAGGGAGACACAGGCCGGCGCAGACCAGAGGGCTTACTCTGGGCTCAGCCATACGGGCATCACCGCAGGCAAGGGCTGGACCCTGGACCTGTGCTAAGGACAGAGACGACGCTGCTGCCTCACAGAGCTGCTTGAGCTGGAGTGAGCCTGGACCACACTGGATGCACCAGGCTGAACACAAAGGAGAGAGCAAGAAACTCGAGAGTCTTGCCTCGTGCCTCTCCTTTGCCAACACAACTCTCAGAATGACCTTTAGATTCCATCACAACAGCCCTGGAAGTCACTTTATGATTTAAGTTTAGAGACATAATCCTCATTCTAAGGCAGGGGACAAAATTTATTTTCTTTCTTTTTTTTGAGACAGTCGCTCTGTGTCACAGTCTGGAGTGCAGTGGCATGATTTTGGCTCACTGCAACCGCAAGGCAGAGAATTTCTAAGGATTCTGCTGACATCCTAAATCTGCAAGACCACTAAAGGGAGAATGGTCCCATGACACTGCAGAGTCCAGAGCCAGGAGCCCACACTGAGAGGCAGGTAAGGCCTGGACTGGCCACAGGCATGAGCTCAGAAGCAGCCACACAGAGCCACAGACAGTGGTCAAAGCCACCGAAAAGGACCTGTTACTTCATAGGGACAGAGGCAGAAACAAAACTTCATTTGCCACTCACAGTTGTTTAGCACCTGTGCTGTACAGGGTGCCAGATGAGCTTGGGAGGTACCAAGTCCCAGACCATCTCCTCCCTCGAAGGGAGCAGCCATCTCTCACAAAGAACCACACTATAGACAAACACACAGTAAGAAAGGTGTCCATACAAGAAGAAAACTGTAGTCACCTGCAGACTTCACTAGGACCCAACACGAAAATGTCAACAGGCAGGAAAATGGGAGTAAAAGCTTACATGCCCAACTGAAGGGGATTTGTTAAAATTACAGCAGATCCATGTGTGGTCAATAAAAGATGAATAAAATGCATGTCATCGCTGGGCGCCGTGCCTTATGCCTGCAATTCTAACACTCTGGAAGGCCAAGGCAGGCAGATTGCTTAAGCCCAGGAGTTCAAGATCAGCTCGGGCAACATGGAGAAACCCCATCTCTACCAAAAAAAAAATACAAAAATTAGTTGGACGTGGTAGTGCATGCCTGTAGTTCCAGCTACTGGAGGCTGAGGCAGGAGGATCGCTTGAGCCCAGGAGGCAGAGGTTGCAGTGAGCCGAGATCACACTACGGCACTCTAGCCTGGGCAACAGAGCCAGACCTTGTCTTTAAAATAAATCAACAATCATATATACGTGTGATGGCATAGATACAGACAACGGTAATTAAGTGAAAAAGTCAGGTCACAAAATGACATGTAGAGTATGATCTTATTGTGTTAAACTGTACATCCCAGCAGCCGGGCCTGGCTCCACTCCCTACTGTCTGTGTCCATGCCCAAGAAGGTCTGCAGGAGCCCAAGGGTGCTGTGGCGCCTCCTCTTAGTGCCCCTAAACTACCTCAGCAACTGGTGCCATCTGTCCCTCCAGACACAGTCTGCTTTCTTAAAAGCAGTTATGTACCAAGATTATGGGCATAATTTTAACCAAATTTTCTGAAATGATCAGGAATCACTTTCATAACAAGAAACAAACCCACAAAATGTACTGGTAATGAGAAAACATGGGGGCCAGACATGGTGGTTCATCCTGTAATCACAGCACTTTGGGAGTCCGAGGTGGGTGGATCGCTTGAGGTCAGGAGTTCAAGACCAGCCTGGCCAATATGGTGAAACTCTGTCTCTACTAAAAATACAAAAATTAGGTGTGACAGCACGTGCCTGTACTTGGGAGGCTGAGGCAGGAGTATCGCTTCAACCTAGGAGACAGGTTGCAGTGAGCTGACATCACATGACTGTACTCCAGCCTGGGTGATAAGAGTAAGATCCTGTCTTGAAAAAACAAAAGAAAAAGTTGGCACAGGCAGCAGAAAAGAGGGCAGAGCCTAGGGTATGGGCGGATTTCTGGTTGCACACAAGCAGGACCATTGTCTTCAAACTATCTCAGGCTCCCAGAGACCACGGGGCTTCTGTGGGCTGCCAAGAGTCACGAGCAGACTCAGCTCATGAGACGTCAGGATACACAGCAGCGGCCAGGGCCTAGCTCCGCGCCCTCCTGTGTGCAAGGAAGGTGTCCCACAGTCCACAGGCCGCACGGGTCTGTCTCTTTACTCCAGACTTGTGAAGACACCCCACTATGGCAGGATGCAGCCCTGAAGGGTTTCTGTGCCTCAGTTCTCCCCGTCTAAGGAACAAGCCAAGGAAAACCTGTCCCCAGGGTTGCGATGAGGATCCAACAGGATAACATGGTTGAAAACATTCGACAAACCAGAGAGGACCACAACATATGGATGATATTCTGGGGGGAAATCCTACAGCCCAAATGTATCCTGCAATTTACAGATGCAGATTAAAAGCAAGAAAGGAAGTCTGCCTCTGGGGGTGAGAGGCAGCCAGGCCCTGTGCTGGGAGCCCTAGCGCAACCAGATGGTGGCATCCCCAGATCCCCCAGGAGGCTTTGCTGACCGCCTTGCCACCCATGGGGACTGCAGAGTCCCAAGGCCCCTGCGGCCCCCACCACCTACCTGGGGAAGGCTGGGCCCTACCTTGGCAGCGCAGGCTCCTGCTGAAAGGGCTGGCTTCACAGACTCGCGGGCCCCGAGGCCCAAGCCCCGGCCTCAGGGCGCCTGCCCGGCCCTTGTCTGAGCTGCTCAGCAGCGCCCGTGTGATCACATGCACCAGCTCCTTGATCACAGCCCTTGTGCAGTGGGGCCCACTGGCCAGGCCATTGGAAGGAAAGAAGAACGGCTTCAGGTGGTGTGCAAGCTCGTTCCAGTCAGCCACAGGGCTCCGGGCATCTTTGCAGCCATAAATTAGCTCACCATTCTTCAGGCAGGGAAAAGAGAGAGGGAAATGTCAAACCACCAAGCTTGTAGGAAAAGACCTCAGTCCCCACCACCAGCAGGCCAGGCAGTGGGTGAGAGCCAAGGGCCCTGATGCTGTCGACCCCATCTGTGGCCGCTGCATACTCCAGCTCCTCCAGGGAAACCCACCCTCACAAGCCATACTATCAACCAAGCAGCAAACCCTGAGACATGAAAAAGAAGAAAAGGTTTCAAAAACTAAAGAGCAGTGCCCTGGCCTGACCAATGCCCCCCAGACAATGATACACAGTACATTTAGAAGCCAAGAGCAAATGCTCACCACAAGTGACAAACTCCCAAAGCCACCAGCCCAGTTACTCAAGAGCCTGAGGGCCTTGGCTTGGCCCTGAGCAGGCAAACACAAGGACAGCAGTCAGCACCAGCACCACAGATGAGTATGTCCTGGGGTTCAGGCCACACCCAGGGTGACCCCAGTGCTGGGTGGTGCAGCTGAGCCAGAAGGTGGGAGAAGCTGCTGGCATCACCAGTATGGAAACATCCATGCTCAAGACTGTTCTACCTTTTTAAATCAAGCCCAGCAAAGAAATTCCTTACAATATCAACATTCAGATTCGTACACACCCAGGGCACAGGCAGGGACATCCGCTGCCATACCCAGCAGGGAGTCAACACCATGACTCCTGGGGGTCTGGGTGGTACCCAGGCGAAAGGCCCCTGATAGCAGCCAACCCCAGGAGCAATCAAGACTCACTACAGCCTTCAACTCCAGGCTCAAGCAATCCTCCCACCTCAGGCTCCCAAGTAGCTGGGAACACAGTGCACACACCACACCAAGCTAATTTTTTGATTTTTTGTAGAGACAGAGTTTTGCCATGTTGCCCAGGCTGATCTTGAACTTCTGGCCTCAAGCAATCCATCCACCTCAGCCTCCCAAAGTGCTGGGATTATAGAAGTGAGCCACTGCACCTGGCCCACACTTGGAACTTCAGAGGTTTCAGTTTTCTTCCTTGCTGGGTTTGAATACTGAACCAGACCAGATCGGTGGGAAAGCTGATGGAATGCACAGTAGGCAATGTGCCTTGGCGCTGCCGTGTTATCTTAAAATGTCATTCTGCATCCCTTCTCTGAATCCATCCCCTTTTCAACTCTTCTGAAACAATCCTAATCCTCGAGACTTTTCCATGCTGATTTTAACGGAATCAGCAGCCAGCCAGAGTTCCAGGCCCCAGAGACCTTAGGTGCAGGCCAGATGGGTCAGAAAAGGGTCCACTTGGGGATAACATGCCAGCCTTATAACAGGCTTCAAACAAACCCCTGATTAAACAGAATGTATCTTCAGGATTTAAATACCGAGTTTATAAAAATAAATTATATAAATATGAAATAACAACTGCCTGCAAAATATGTTATCCTTTCCTGAATTTGGGAAGGTGGAGGCAGACAGCGAATGAAGCCAATTCACTGCCCAGCAGCCAGCACCATGGGGTTTCTAAGCAAGACCTGGGGAGGCAGTCAAGAGCAGGCCCCATCCGCCCACTGCTGAGAGGCATCCAGCCGGGCAGCAGGACACCAGCCACGTGGAGCAGCGAGGAGAGGGGCCAGGGCTTCCGGTTCACCAGTCACCTTCTCGAGACCACAGCACACAGGAAGCTGAGAGGCCCGTGCTCAACAGCCCTGCCTTCTCTGAAGGATCCACCTGCCATGGCTGTCAGCTCCTGCAGGGAGCCCAGGACTCTGTCTCCAGGTGTCACTTATGTGTGATGGATTATGAGGCTACAACTGGGACTGGGGTGATGACAAGGGGGAGCCCAGAGGATACATGTCCAACATGGGCCCAGCACCCTGACTGCCACCCAGGCCTGCCCTGCCCTACATCTCATCCCTTTTCCCACCGGCCTCTCCTCCATAGACACCCCAACCCTGCCTGGCCCTACCCCTGCCTGCTCCCCCTTGGACACCACTGCCAGCAGTAGGCCAGGTGATGCCAGCCCAGATAGTGCCAGAGCCATCTTTACCAATGGTTTACCCATCTGCTCATCATGACAGACCAAGGCCCACTCAGCAGTTGTTGGGGCTTTGGTCACTCAGATATTGTACTTGTGGAAGGAACAGTGCTCAGAAAAAGGTCAGGGAAAGGTCTGGAACTAAAATGTCAAAGGTGAGGGGTCAACCAGTCGGGGCATGAGGACCCCAAAGGGGATGTCAGACACACACAACGTGTAGCCCAGCCAACACCCTTGTCTGTAAGGTCACCTGAACCTTCGCCGGCCCTACCCTGAAACCACCATAGAATCAAAGCAGCTCTTACCTTAAATATCTTTAAGTTGTTCTGTGCCTCCTGTAGCAAACTCTTCAAGGCAAAGTGCATTCTCTGTTTGTTTCTAAAAGGGAAAAGTGTTAACATGTTTTAAAAGCAGCTGGAACTGACCTGTCCCTGCACACACACACCTGCTCGTGGCTCAGAGGACATGGTGGGTACTCCCAGGGGTCACTGGGAAACCCAGAGTCCAGCTGGGTCCAAATAGTGACATTCTCCCCTCACTACAGCCGTGCCATAGGCTCCCTCCCCAGAGGGTCACAGATGCAGCTCCACAGCCTGGCACACACTCACTAGAGATGTTCAGGTTGGCCCTGACCCCTGGGCCTGCAGGAGATGTGGGGGACCCAACTGAGGCACAGGAGTGGGAACCCAGCCAGCTGCATCACAGCCCGACCCAAGAAGGGTTAACAGCTGCTCTGCCTCCCCTGTTCCTCCTACCGCAACTTCCAAAAGGCTCAGGGGCAGCAGGAAGCCCGTAAAGGGCCATGGAGCAGGTGCTGGAAGCCAGGGAGAGGCTGGAGCCCCAGAGAGCCTCGCCCTCCAAGCAAGGAGCTGTGAGGCTGGTCTCCTCCCCCACCTCCACATAGGAACCTCAGGGGGTCAAGCTGCCCGTGCAGGCACGGGAGCCTGGCCCTGCCAGTGAGGAAAGCCCACCAGCACGCACTCAGAAAGGCGCCCAGTATCCATGCACACTCTAGCTGACTCCCGAAAGCCTGCATTCTACAACATTCCAGGGAGGGTTCCCTATTTATGTTCTGACAATTTAATAAATTATCAACAATTAATCTTTATTACGAATGCTTCACAATTTACAGCCTTTAGGTGCAAAGGGAAATCCACATGGGACCCACAGGTTAGTGCACTGCTAGCCTCGCTGAAGCCATGGAGCAAGCGGCATTGGTGTCGCCTTCTGAATGAACATTCCCAATGTCTGTGAACTTTTTAACTTCCAAAGACAACTCTGTGTTTGATCTTTGTTCCAGGAAGTTTGCAAGAGCATCTAACCAAAAGCACGGACATGACGACCAGGTGCGCACTCAAGAGGCAGTGCTGAGCACTGACAAAGGCAGGGGCATGACCTGAATGGTCAGAGGGCAGGGTGGGAGGAAAGAATAAAGAATCTCACGCAGCTCAGTGAGAAAAACCAAACTCACCAGAACAGCTCTGTAGTAATGAGGGTCCCAGGGAGGGAAAGGAGCTTGGAAAGAGGAGCTGTGCTGATCAAAAAGAACAGCAAAGGCTCACAAATCCACACCACCCTGTCGCCAAGGACTCTCTCCTGGGGGTATGAGGAGGGGACGAAGGGTCGGGAGGTACTGTCCTGAATCCCAGGTGCTGCCCAGGTCCCACCTCTGCTCCCACCCTCAGTCCTGCCAACTCCCTCTGCTGCCCCCTTGGCCTCAGGGCCTTGCCTACTGGGCCCCCAGGCCCCACTGCTGACTGACCCTCCCCAGCTCCCAGCCACTACTGCCTTCCTAACCACAAAGGCTCTGGCCAGGACTAGACTCTGGGCTGCCCCAGGTGAGTAGTGTGTGGGGCACACAGCAAAGCGCTGAAGGCTGGGGAGTGTGGAGGCAGTGCCAAGGTGGGGAGCGGAACTCAGGTGCCTGATCGGAGCCTGCAAGCAGGCCTTGCCCAGACAGAAATGGCCACCGCAGCAGCAGACTTTTTAACATCTGCAGAGGCACAAACAACCAAACTATGAGGGCCCAGACTAGGAGGTCAAGGCTGAGCACCAGTTGATTTCTGATATAAGTAGAAGACAAATCTGGTCACGATTTGGATGAGGGAACAACCAGTAAGTGAGCAAGCACCTAAAACTGTGAGCACAGAGACAGGAGTGGAGCACAAAGCCTCAGGTGTCTACAGCGCTAATGGTGAAAGGGAGCCCTGAAGACAGAATAGGGCCCTCACCCACTCCCTACCTCACAAAATACCCCCCACCAGCACTGCCTCCTCCTGCCCCACCCATCTCCAGGGAACGTGACACAAGGGGGCAAAGGAGAAGTGTTCTCTTACCCTGAGTAGAGATCAAGGGGACAGTATTTACTGATCTGCTTCCACTTCCCAGTTGCCACCTGTGAAAACACCAAGAGGAGGGCATGACGTGACACGCTGGTGACTGCACTGTGCCAGCTGAACACACAGAACAGCATCAGTAATGAAGACAAGACGGGCTAAAGCCTTGCCCTGGAAAAGGTGCCACCACCTTTGCAGGTGCACATTGCTGAGTGAGGGAGGGAGCCACTTGACTTCCGTTCAAGGAAACCTTGGCCCCATCTGTGAGACGAGATATGGCATGGTCCCCAGGCCAGCCCTTCACAGGAGCCGGGAAGAAAGCAGCCAACACCTTCAAATTACATGGCTACGTTCTGGTAGTGTGAGTAACAAACGTTTAGAAGTTATAACATCCAGTCACAGGGACAGGTCCTTAACAAGAAATGTCATGTTGCCAGTGAGAAGATAATTGGCCTAACATTTTGAAAGGCAACTTGGTGGTATCCACCAAACTTTAAAATTTTTATGTCCCCTGACTCAGCAAATCTACAAGGAACCTAGAAGAACTATCACAGGGCAAAAAGGTACAGAGACAAGAATGTCAACTGCAGCCTTACTGATAACAGCAAACCCTGAAACCAAGAGAAACAGTCATCAGCAGGGAAATGACGAAATAAATCACAGCCCATCCACAAGTGGGGCCAGCACACAGCAAGCAATTTATTGAATGAAGGAATGCATAAATGATATGCAGCCACTACCAGAAAGAGGCAGAATTAAAAGTTACCAAGATTTATTCAAGGAAAAAAGCAACTGGCAGAATAATAAATACAGTGTAATGTCAATTTTGCTTAAAAAAAAAAAGGCTTATGTACAAATATACATGCATATATCCAAATATGCACTGAAAAAGCCCTAAACAGTCACAAACAATCCTCAAGGATTAAGTGAAAAAAGCAATTAGACAAAGTACATATGGCCTGATCCCATTTTTGCTTTGAAAGAGTGTGTGTGTGTGCACGTACAGGAATGTAAACATTAGAATATGTGAAGAGAGATCACTTCATTTCCACTGAATTACACACATATTTTTGTGGGCACAGGAAGAAGTTTGGAAAGATATGCAAACATATCTGACAACATGAGTTACCTGGGAAGGCTGGTAATCCAATTCATGCCATGTCATATGTTATCGGTTATATGAGCAGGTAGTGCTTTATAGTACAAAGTATTTCTTAAAAATCTGTCACATATATGAAAGTGAACGGTGACCATGAAAATCGCATCCTAAGGGGCATGGCTCACATTCCGTCTTTCCCCTAAGAGCTTAGATAGTAATCACACCACAAAGAAAAGAAGGGGTGATGTTGGTGAAATGGTGGAGCAAAGACCTCCAGAAATTCTCTCCTCCTAAAGGCAATCAGAAAACTGGTTAAAAAGTCAGAATCAAAATTTTTGAACTCTGGAAATTGACCACAGACTTGAAACACTCCATGAAGCATTTATTCAAGAAAAACAGCTAAATCTAATCAAGATCAGTAAACTTGTTGGCACTTTAAATGCCCTATTCCCATCCCCCTATCTCTAGCTCCAAGAGAACTTTGAAAACCAACAGCTGCAATCACAGTGAAAACCAGCTGCCTGGCAGCCACAGACAGTGCAGAAGAGGGCAGGGCATCTCCAAAGCCTCACTCTCAGACAGTCACTATTTGACCTATCTCTGGGTTCCCGGAAAGATCACACTTGCAAGGCTGTCTTCGCTAACCTGGCTCAGAACTCACCCATGCAGGAGGCCTTTTCCCCAGGGGCATTTGTCAACAACATTTAGAGACAACTGTTTAACTTGATGGTTTCCCTGGAAGGTGAATAAAGACCAAATGGTTAACCAAAGCTAAAAAGGAAAAGCTGAGTAACGAGATGTACACAGAGGCTCTGAAAGCTCCAAGTGTATACCTGGGAATCTGTAAAGCCATACAAAGACTCAGAGAAGGTCTGAGAAGGCCCTCAGCTCTTACCTGAGCTGATCTGAGGCTCCATGGAGAGAACATGAGTAAATTTTAGGATAGAGACCAAGTGATCTATACTTAGACACACCATAATCAAACTGTCACAGGACAAACACAAGGAGAGAATCTTAAAAAGCAGCAAGAGAGAAGTGACTCATCCCATACAAAGCACCGTCCCTAAGATTAACAGCCATGGAGGCCAGGAGGAGGCAGGATCATGATATATCCTCCGTGCTAAAAGAAAGACTGCCATCCAAGAATTCTAGATCTATCAAGACTATCCTTTGAAAATGAAAGAGAAATTAACACACCACCAAATAAACCATAACTAAAAGAATTTGTTGCTAGCAAACCTACCCTACAAGAATTACTAAAGGGAATCCTTTGGGATGAAATAAAGGATACTAGACAGTAACTTAAATCCACGGGAAGAAATAAAGAGCATCAGTAAAGGTAACTACATAAGTAAATATAAAAGAAGGCATAAACACATTTTGTAACTCTTCTATATAATTTAAGAGACAACTGCATAAGGTCATAATTATACATCTGTATTGCCCAGAACATGATGTGGAAACATCTAATTTGTATCCCAATAACAGCACAAAGGTGGGGGAGGCAGCAAAGCTTTAGAGGACTAAAGCTTTTGTCTATGATTGAAATGGAGTTGGTATTAACCTGAACAATACTCTTTAAGTTATCATGTGAAATTAATACTCACAGCAACTAGATAGAAAGTCAACAAGGAAGAAGGCTTGAACAACACTATAAACCAACTAGACCTAACCTATCTATAGAAAACTACATCCAGCAACAGCAGGTTACACATTCTGCTCAAGCAAACATAGAACATTCTTGGGGAGGAACCTTCTGTTAAACCACAGAACAAGTCTCAATAAATTTTAAGAGCAAAATCATGCAAACAATTTTCTCCAAACAGTGAAATGAAATTAGAAATCAATAACGAAAGGAAATTTGACTCACAAATATGTAAAAAGTAAACACTTCTAATTATCATGGGGTCAAAGAAGAAATCAAAAGAGAAATCAGAGAATTAAGATAAAAATGAAAATACAACATACCAAAATTTATGGGGTGAAGAGAAAGCAGTTACTTACAGAAAGATTTATAGTTGCTTGAGACAGAGTCTTGTTCTGTCACCCAGGCTCGTGTACAGGGGCATGATCTTGGCTCAATGCAACTTTTGCCTCTTGGATTCAAGGGTTCTTCATGCCTCAGCTTCCAAAGTAGCTGAGATTACAGGCATGAGTCACTATGCCCGGCTAATTTTTGTATTTTTAGTAGAGACAGGATTTCACCATGTTGACCAGGCTGGTTTCAAACTCCTGTCTTCAAGTGATTCACCCACCTCAGCCTCCAAAAGTGCTGTGGTTACAGGCATGAGCCATCATGCCCAACCCTCAGCAATAAATTTAACAGAAGTATAAGACTTATACATGAAAAAATACAAAACACCATTGAAAGAAACAAAAGACTTAAATAAACAGAAAGAAATTCTATGTTCACACTGAAAATATTAATACTGTTAAGATGGCAATAAAAAATGATGTACAGATTCAACAGAATCCCTATCAAAATTTCAGATGATTTCTTAGTAGAAATGGACAAGCTAAAGGCATCCAAATAGGATTGGAAGAAGTAAAACCCTCTATTCACAAATGATATGATCCTACATACAGAAAAATCCAAAGAGCCCACAAGAAAGCTCCAAGAGCTAATTTAAAAATTAACCAAAGTCAGAGGGTACATGATAAACACACAAAAATCGGTTGTTTCTATATATCAGTAATAATCCAAAAGAAAATTAAGGAAGCAGCTCCATTTACAATCACATTTACAATATTCCAAAAGAATAAAATACCTAGAATAAACTTAAAGTATTGAAAGACCTGTACACTGAAAACTACCTTGCTGAAAAAAATTGAAGACCTAAATAAATGGAAAGGCATCCCATGTTCATGGAGTATAAGACTTACTATTGTTCAGCACCTTGGGAGGCCAAGGAGGGCAGATCATGAGGTCAAGAGATCAAGACTATCCTGGCCAATATGGTGAAACCCTATCTCTACTAAAAATACAAAAATTAGCCGGGTGTGGTGGCGCACGCCTGTAGTCCCAGCTACCCAGGGTGCTGAGGCAAGAGAATCACTTGAACCAGGAGGCAGAGGTTGCAGTGAGCCAAGATTGAGCCTGGGTAACAGAGTGAGACTCTCTCAAAAAAAAAAGACTTACTATTGTTAGGACAGCAATACCACAGGTGATCTAGATTCAGGTGATCTAGATTCAAGCGATCTCTATCAAAACTCTAACAGCCTTTTTTTTTTTTTTTTTTTTTTTTGCAGAAATGAAAACAATTCTCAAATTCATATGTAAGCATGAGTGGTCCCAAATAGCCAAAATAATCTTGAAAAAGATGAAAAGCTGAAAGCATCATACTTCCTGATTCCAAAACATATTAGAATGCTTCTGTAATCAAAATTGTGTCGTACTAGCATAGAGACATACATATAGACCAATGGACTAAAATAGACAACCCAGAAATAAATCCTCATATATATGGCCAAAAGGTCTTTAGCAAGGGTATCAGGATGATTATTTGGAGGAAGACAGTCTTTTCAACAAGTGTGGTGAAAACTGGATAACCATACAAAAAAGAATAAAGTTGGACACATACCTAGCCCTACATACAAAAATTAACTCAAGATAGCTCAAAGATCTAAATGTAAGACCTAAAACTCTCGGAAGAAAACATAGGGGAAAAGCTTCATGACATTAGATTTGCCAATGATTTCTTGGATATGACACCAAAAGCACAAGTAACAAAAGAAAAAACAGACAAACTGGACTTGATAGATATTAAAAACGTTTGTGCATAAAGGACACTATCCACAGAGAAAGAAGGCAACTGACAGGAGACAATATCTGCAAATCACATATCTCATAAGGCTTTACTATCCAGAATATATGGAGAGCACTTACAACTCAGTTAACAACAAAAAACTCAATTTAAAAGTGGGCCAATGACTGGGCATATTGGCTCATGCATGTAATCCCAACACTTTGGGAGGTCAAGGTGAGCAGACTGCTTGAGCTCAGGAGTTTGAGACCAGCCTGGGCAACATGGCCAAATCCATCTCTATGAAAAATACAAAAATTAGCTGGGTGTGGTGATATGTGCTTGTAGTCCCATCTACTAAAGAGGCTGACGTAGTGGGAGCATCCATTGAGCCCAAGAGGCAGAGGCTGCAGTGAACTGTGATCACACATCTAAACTCGAGCCTGCGTGACGGAGCTAGACCTCTCTCACAAAAAAAAAAAAGGGCAAAGAACATTTCTCCAAAGAAGATACAAAATGGACAATAAGCACAGGAAAAGATGCTGAATGTCACATCACTTAGGGAAATGTAAATCAAAACCACAATGAGATACCACCTCAAACATTAGGATGGCAATAACCACAAGCATGTTGAGACGTTGGAATTGATATGGTTTGGATGTTTTGTCCCTTCCAAATCTCATGTTGAAATGTGACTGCCAGAATTGGAGGTGGGTCTAGTGGGAGGTGTTTGGGTCATGGGGATGGATCCCTCATGAATGCCTTGGTGCTGTCCTCACAATAATGAGTGAGTTCTTACTCTATGAGTTCAAAGAGATCTGGTTGTTTAAAAAGGCCTGGCACCTCCTCCCTCTCTCTCTTGCTCCTCTTGCCACGTGATACTCTGGGTCCCCCTTTGCCTTCCGCCGTGCTTTTAAACTTCCTGAGGACTCACCAGAAGCTGAGCAGATGCGGCTGCCATGCTTACACAGCCTGCAGAACTGTGAGCCAAATAAACCTCTTTTCTTTATAAATTACTCAGCCTCAGGTATTCCTTTATAGTAATACAAAATGGACTAACACAGGAACTGTTATACATTGCTGCTAGGAATGTAAAGTGGTCCACCTGCTGTAGAAAACAGTGTGGAGGTTCCTCAATAAGTTAAACATAGGATTACTCTAAGACTCAGCAATTCTATTCCTGGGAATCTACCTCAGAGAACTGAAACCAGGGAATCAAACAAGTACCTACACAAAGGTTCATAGCAGCACTATTCACAATAGCCAAAAGGCAGAAACAACCCACATACTGGAATTCCATTCAACAGATAAATGGATAAACAAAACATGGTACATTCATGCAATGGAATATTAATCAGCCACAAAAGGAATGACGTGCTGACACATGTCACAACATGGATGAAGCCCAAAAACATCACGCAAAGTAAAAGAAGGCAGTCACAAAAAGTCACATACTGTGATATTATTTATATGAAATGTTCAGAATAGGGAAATCCACAGACATAGAAAGCAGACTGGTGGTTGCCAAGAGATGGCAGGAACGGGGGATGGAAAGTGACTGCTAACAGGGACGGGGGTTTGCTTTGAAGTGATAAAAATATCAGCAACTAGATAGAAGTGGTGATTGCACAACCTTAAGAAGAGACTAAAACCACTGAATTATATATTTTAAAGAAGTAAATCTGGTGAACACGGGCTGGGCACAGTGGCTCACACCAGCACTTTGGGAGGCCAAGGCAGGTGGACTGCTTGAGTCCAGGACCTTGAGGCTGCAGTGAGTATGACTGCATCACTGCACTCCAGCCTGACAGGGTGACATAGACCCTGTCTCTAAATTTAAAAAATAAAAAAGGTGAACATGAATCACTTGTGAAATAAAATGCCAACTAAAATTATCCGTATTTTCTTTTACTCTTCTGAAGACTGTGGGTGGCCATGCCTCAGCCCAGATCCCCAGCATGCAGGTCTTCTGCACAGAGGCCAGAGTAACCCACAGCTGGACGTTGGCTCTCCTCACCTTGAGGTGCTGGTGCATGCAGTAACGACAGACCTTATGCTTCATCTCATGCGTGACATCACTTGAGAAAGGAATAAACCCACATTTTGGCTGTAAGATAAACAAATAAGGAGGAAAAATATTTAGGAAGAAATCATATACCTCTAAATAGACACATCATTGACTACAAGATAATGAGTGCAGCAAGTGTTAGGTATGAACGGCCTCAGAAGCTGTTTTCATTTGCAGCTCCCAGAGAGAACAACACTTCCTGCACCAGATCACACAAACAGCTCTGCTAGAGGACCCATGGCCAGAATTCCCACTGAGGAGGGTCAGTGGTGCCTCTATGCTGGCTCAACACAAGTACAACACACAGTAGCTTCGTGCTTTCATTCAAGACTGTGACTGCAAGATTCTAGGAGTAGAGACAGACCCAGGACTCCCAACTCCAAGAAGCAGAACCATTGTTCCTGCTGACACTAGCATGTGGCCTGACAGGAGCCCATCTGACAGTTACTAGATTCCCAGAAGGTCAAGGAAGCCCCACTGCCCTCTAAAAGCTGTAGCCTCTGAGCATACACAATACACAGGCCTGCGCTGAGCCTCAGGCACTGGAGATCGTGGCTGGAGAAGCAGAACATCCACCCACAACTGAGGAGAACCAGGAGGCATGAGCTCAGGCCAAGAGTGTGACCCAGAAATTGCTGCCCTAGAGTTGGAGGAGGGGAACAAAGGCCAGGACATGTAAGGCAGCTTCCTGAGGGACCCTGACAGCCACCCATGGGCAGTGGAGAGCTGAAGCAAGGGGGCCCTGGCCCATCCGGCCCCCACTGCCTGGCACCAGAGAAATTCAGGACTCCTGGCCATGACATATCAGTGCCTGTGAGGGTCACACTTGCCTTTGCGCCTCCAGGAAAATCCATCCCGAGCAGGACACGGAGAGCTCCCCAGTCTACAGGGAAGCTGTGGATGGGGCTCCTGCAGCACAGCAAGCAGCAGCCAAGCACCAAGCAGGCAAGGCCAGCAGGGAGGGGCACAGAGGAAAGCCAGGGGACCCTGGCAAGCTACGCCCTCTGAGCAAAATGGGGGTGTGGGGGCCCAATACGCTTCCCCCTGGTGACCCTCAACCAGGGCTTGTTCCAGCCCAGGCATGCAGGGTGGGTGGGGTCTCCTGTCATTAGCTACCAGGAATGAGCCTAAACCTGGGGTCTGGGAGCCACGGCAGGAATCAGAATGCAACTGGGGGCTGTGGAAGGGAGAAGCAAGTGGAGTTTCCAGGAGCCAAGGGTGCCTACCAGTCACTTCAGTGGGAACTGGAACCCAAGGCACACAACTCTTGGACTTACTACCCAGGACTGATCTTTCTCCTTTCCCCACACCATCTCCCCCTCGACAGATCACCTTAATCTCTACACACAGAATCGGCCGGTGCTCTGCAAAGCGGTAGGTCTGAAGTCTGGTTAAATTGGGAAGGCACATAGCGTAACCACTGAAAGTGTCCAGGTCCTTGTCACAGCGAGACTCTGGAAAAGAGAGCAAGGTCACACACAGCAGGGTCAGTGAGAGAGATGAGATGACCCCTGCCCAAGACAGGCCCCACCTTGTCCCTAGTTCCTGGGTATCATCTCTGTGCCTGATGAAAACCTCATGTTTCCCTGGGGACTGTGGGACACACACAGTAACAACTTGGTTTATGGAAGGGGCAGCTTCAGGCCTTGTGGTATCAGCTCAAGCACTGGAGGGGCTGAAGACTGTAGTCAGCCACACAGATAGTCAGCCATGTCAATGTGCCTGAGCCCCAATGAAAACTCGACACCAAGACCTGGTGAGCTTCCTAGTGGGCATGTGTGTGTCACACGTGTGTGTGTGTGTGTGTGTCACACATGGTTGATAGGAGAGTGAACGCTGCCCACACAATTCCTGGGGAGAGGACACCCAGAAGCTCATGCCACATCTCTCCCAGACCCTACCCCTGCACCTCTCCCCTTGGCTGGTTCCATCTTTATCCTTTTCCTGTAATAAACCATAACCACGAGTAAAACAGTGAGTTCTGTTGGTGGTCTTGGGGATGGTCCCCTAATTCCACAGCACCCTTAGCCCAGGAACTTGAAGAGGAGGGGGCTGCAGGCCCTACCTTTTCTCACATCTAGGCCCTTCCCAGTCCCCAGTACACCAGTATTTCCCCAGCACCAAATCTGCTGGAAGCCGTAGTGTGGACAGAGCCAAATAAGCCTGGGCCGCAGGCACCCCAGGGACAGGCTTTCCTCCTTCAACATAATGAGCCTTACTCCAAGACTTGCTTCTTATCACTGTGGCATGGTTAGACCTCCCACAGTTGTCATGAAATGGTAGGCTGAGTAGCAGAGCAGTCGCAGGCAGCACCCTAGAGCCGGCCTCAGACTGCCTTCACTGGGAGGAGGAACTAGAGCCCAGCCACTGTCCTTGGCCTTCCCGCCTCCCCAACTTTTCCCACAGCATAAAGCCCACTCCTCCCTGCCCCAGCCAGAGACTGTGGACCCAGAGAATGGTTTGCTTTCATTTTCCAAATCAAATCAGGAAAACATTTGATACTGGCCAATTCCACACCCTCGTTGCCTAGCTGTGTTCCGGGCAGAGGCATTTCCACCCTCAACTCATGAAATTTATCTCTTTGATGAGTGACTGAAAAAAAAGCTTTGACCTGATTCCTGTGGGTAAGGCCACCAGCAAGTGCAGAAAGGGAGTGGGTAGGGATAGAGGAGAAAGGGAGGGGTGGAGGGATGGGAGGGGTTTGGGAAGGACGGCATGGTGACAGGGAAGGTGACGCCACAGAAGGCCCCTGGCTTCCCTATTCCTCAGATCACGGACCCTTGGACCTGCGCTAGCCTCCAGCTGGAGGCAACTTCCAGGGCTGCAGATCCTCCTGGGCCAGGCCCTCCCTCCTGAAGCTCAGGTCACCCAGTTTCCTTTTGCCTCTCCCAGGGCCCCCCAGGGACCCTTCCCTTTCCTAAGTCTGCCCCAGACCCTCCACCTCCAGCTCCTCCCTCATGCTGTTTTCTGTTGTATTAACTGGCTCTTTTTTGTTTGAGACGTAGTCTCTTGTTGCCTGGGGTTGGAGTGCAGTGGTGTTATCACCACTAACTGCAATCTCCACCTCTCAGGTTCAAGTGATTCTCCTACCTCAGCCTTCTGAGTAGCTGGGATTACAGGTGTCCACCACTACTCCCGGCTAATTTTTGTACTTTTTTTTTTAGTAGAGATGGGGTTTCACCATGTTGGGCAGGCTGGTCTTGAACTCCTGACATCTGGTGATCTGCCCACCTCAGCCTCCCAAAGTGGTGGGATTATAGGCAAGGGCCACTGTGCCCGTGTTAATTGGTTCTTCATCACATATTCTGTGCATAGTCTGGTTTTCTGATACAGACAATTGTATCCATGAGCTCTCAGGATTTCTACCCTGATAATGAAGTTTCTGGCAAAAGGATTACTGAAAACTGCATGTTTCAAACATACCATTTCAAACACTTTTTTTTTGTTTTTTGAGACGGAGTCTGGCTCTGTGGCCAGGCTGAAGTGCAGTGGCACGATCTCAGCTGACTGCAACCTCCACCTCCCCGGCTGAAGCGATTCTCCTGTCTCAGCCTCTCGAGTAGCTAAGACAACAGGCGTGTGCCACCATGCCCAGCTAATTTTTGTATTTTTAGTAGAGACAGGGTTTCACCATGTTGGACAGGATGGTCTCAATCTCTTGATCTCAATATCTGATCTGCCCACCTCAGCCTCCCAGAGTGCTGGGATTACAGGTGTGAGCCACCACACCCAGCCTCTCAAACTCTTTTCAAATGAAATATTTTAAATCACAAACAATATTTGTAAGTGAAGCACCCTTACCTGGTCTTTCAGATTGTATCTTTAAACAAAGCTGTTTCACAAACTCTAAAGGCAGCTGCACAACTTCCTGTAAGAAAAGACACGAAATTCTCAGTGTGAACTGAACAATGACATAAGCACAATGCCACAGAACTGCATACCTACACACAGTTGAGTTGTAGATTTTTATGTTATGTGTATTTTTTTTTTTAAGTTTACTGCTTAAAGAAAAATCAGTGTATGGGTTTTGGGAATAAAAGCTGCTCTATTATTTTCAGGACATGTCCAGGTTAGAGACACTAACATTTCACTGCAATCAGGGTGGCCAGCTCTCAGAATGGCTGGGCCCACGGTGGTGACCAGCATCAAGGCCAGCATCCCTCGCCAGAGAGCACCCTGCCTGAGCCCCTTCCAAGTCTTTATAGCATTTATGGAACCAGAGCAGTTCTTAAACCCTGTGGAAGGCCCTTGCTGACCACTCAGACAACCTGAGGACCTCACACTCCCACCTGAGGAGCAGCTTGGCATCTGAGGGAATCACTCATCCCAGGAAGACGGCCTGTGCCTCCTCAGCCCTGGAGCATGCAGCATAACCAATGCATTTTCCTCCACGTGGCTTTTCTGGGCAGTTTCCCAAATGAAAGGTTTTTATCTAAGCCACATTGCTCACCATCTTCCCCATCCTCTCATGTTTCCAGGTGGCAGAATTGTGACTTCTGAAAAAGTCCCAAAGGGACACATGAGATCTGCTAGGCTAAGAATGCTGGGATACTGCCCACTGAGACCACACCTTCTCCATCCTATGAATCTTGGACTCAAGGAAGTCCAAGTTCTTGCTCCACTTTAAAGAAAGCAAAAGCACAAAAGACACAGATGCTGATTCTGGATGCCTTGTGTGTGAGAACTATCACCCAGAATCACAGGAGGCCCTCACTCTGCCTGGGCCCCCACCCCACAGCACATACTGCTGGGAGACACCACAGCCATGCAGGTCTCAGGTCCACATACCCGGCAACGACCCTCCACACCGCTGTCTGCCCACGCATGGCCTGAACTCACAGTCACCCAGGTGAAACGCAGACCTGGGTTTATTTTCAACAGCTGTGAATCCTTTATTTTATAATAAGCATATCTGTGTTTAAAGTCAAAATAAATGTTGGCCTGGTGCACTGGCTCACACCTATAATCCCAGCACTTTGGAAGGCCAAGGCGGCCTGATCACTTGAGCCCAAGAGTTCAAGACCAGCCTGCCCAACATGGTGAAACCCTGTTTCTACAAATAAATGAATAAATAAAATTAGCTGGGTGTGGCTGTGTGCACCTGTAGTCCCAGCTACTTGGGGGGGCGGGCTCTGAGGCAGGAGGATCACTTGAGTCTGGGAGGCTGAGGCTGCAGTGAGCCATGACTGCACCACTGCACTCCAGTCTGTGTGACACAGCAAGACCCTGTCTCAAAAGTGAAAAACAAAAACAAACAAATGCTGACAGTAAGCATCCTCTTAAAAGTCCAACCACATTGTTGAGTGTGGACCATGCCACTGTCCAACCACGTGAGGATGGCACCAACCAGCTCCTGCATAAGGCATTCACCTAAGAGGACCAGAGAGAAAGCCCACAGAAGTCCCCTCCTGGAGCTGTCCCCTGGAATTCCCACAGAGCTTTCTGTAACCTGGGTGTGGAGATGTGGAAGGACCTCCAGGCATTACCATCCAAATGGCAAAGGGATGACTGCTCAGAAGGACAAACAGCTGCCGGCCTGGCTGTCCCTTCACTCCTCAAGTGCCCAGCCTGAAAACTGGGCTATAGCACAGAACTGTCATGTCAGCATGCAAGGTTCCAACGGAGCTGAGACCAGTGCCAGAGAGCATCCAAGCTCACCAGGATTTGGCCCACAGCAGCGAGGTGGAACTTCTGAGCTTTCAGACTCCTCCAGCAACAATAGAAGAACGAGGCAAGCAGCTTCTACCCCATCCCCATTTCCTAAATTCTCCAGCTCCCAAACCCAGCACTGGAGATAGGCCTAGAACAGTGCCACCCCCACTGGGCGGGGCCCGGAGCCAGGTGTGCCTGTCCCTGTCTCTTGGATCTTGTCCCTGGTTGGATCTTGCCCCAAAACAAACAGGAGGGAAACACTACGCTTTGCCTAACTTGCCAACACATTTGTTCCTTCCTCACATGGCCCTGTGTGGCCCTGCAGATGCAGCCACCCTGAGGGGTACATGTCAGCCTGGAATGGGCTCTGTGCCCACTTTCCCACTGCACCAGAGCCCAGCGGCTGTCCTTCCAGGACACGCTCACCTGCAGCGCAAGCAAGCTCTGCTTCACTCTGTCAGTATCTTAACGTGAAGAAAATGCGCTCACAGATGGTCTTGTGGATTAAGCCCTGTATGCTATGGGTTCATTTACTGTGACCCTTCCCACTGAGGACAACCCAGAGCCAGAGTGTTCACTGCCAGAAACGCTCCCCCTCCTTTCCCCTCCCTCAGAGCAGTGCCCAGCGCCCACCCCACCAGGTCACCAGGTCGCCAATGCCCCTGGCCAACAAGGGCCATCACCACCCGAGTCCTCCTGCCACAGAGGCTTCCGGTGGATCTCGCCTCCAAGAATGTTCCTTCCTCGAAGAGAAAACTGGTCAGGGCACAGAACCAACCAAGGGATATGCCCTGGGGAAAAACTCCATGAATCTTCCTAAAACGGGAACTGTGACCTCCCAATGTGCCCAACACCACAACAGTGCAGTGAACAGGCTGGAGACAAGCCACGTGCCCGAAGCAGCCGCAGAAGGGTGGGACCCAGGAGCCTGTCCAGGCCTCAAAGCTAAAGTTCTGCTCAGAGGACAGCCCCAGGCAAGAGGTGAGCCAGGGCTGGCATCCACAGTCTGTTCCCACAGACTCCAGCACAGGCAGCAATGCCCAGGGGCTCCCACGGCTCTTCTCTAAACCCCAGCTTTTAACATTCATTGAGCAGCTGAGGCCCTTCCTAGATGTGATGAGCTGCCCCCAGGACAGCCCCAGCAGACCCCGCCATCCTCCCATGTAGGGCCTCCTGTGTTCAATGGTGCCCAGGGGCAGAGAGGAAAGCCATTCCTTGGGACTCAGTGGTACTGGATGCTACTCTAGAGCCCTCACTGAGTAGGAGCCTCCAGGAGAGCCACTGGAGATGGGCCCTAAAGAGCAGGGGCTCACGTGGGCCCTCTGAACCCTATGCTTCTCAGCTAGAAAGAGAAACTGCAGTATCCGCTCTGCTGCTACCCAGCACAGCAAATGAGAAACACTTGGAGACTAGCTTATCTTTGTGCTTATCATTAAGCACAAAGTTCCACATCATCACTGGGAAGTTGCTGGTGGTAATGCAAAATGTGCCCAAGAATTCAGACATGAATAAAAAGTACTTACCCCACAATGAACGTAGTTCTCCCCCAAAAACTCCTTCATGACATTTTTGCCAAAGTCCACGATGTTCTGCAGGTGCTGAAATATCTCTTCCGAGGTCTGTAAGAGATAAGCACAGGACAGCCTTTGTGATGGGACCTCCCAGCAGAGCCTGGCTTAAGGGGAGGTAAAAACCACCACAGACCCTGCCACAGGCAGGGGGATGCCCCAGCCACAGACAGAACCCTGGTGACAACCCTCAGTCCAGAGGAAGGTCCCCAGCGTCCCTCCCCCACCATGCCACCCTCCCTGGCCCAGAGGCTTGGGAAGGTAGCAATGAGGACCGTGCTGCTGCCACCTCCAGTCTGCCCTTCTCCCAAAGCAACCCCTACGCACGCCTTCCCAGCAATGTGACCTCGAAAACCTCTGACATTTCACATCCCAATCTCTAAAGAGATTTTACTCTTTAGCCTCTAAATGTAGAACATTCTTTCCCCAGTCAGAGGTTCTTAAAGAGTCGGTAAGGTGATAAAACTGGCTGAGACAAGAAATTATCCCCACCTCCCTCAACCTGTCTCAAAGGTGAGAAGCCCGGAGGGCCCCTGGTAGGCTGCTTCTGGAAGACATCCACAAAGTCTGGCCTGGCAGTCTCACACTGCCTGCAGCTATCTGCCTTTGTGGGCGCTCGTCCAGGGCAGGCCCGGAGGTGCCCAGCACCTGGCTCATGCTGGAGAAGGTCCCAGGACTGAGCAGCTGCCTTGTACCCCCATAGCCTCTGGAGAACCTGCCGCCTGCACCCAGCTGTGCCCTGCCAGGTACAGCATGTGCAGGTGTCCTGTGCTCATGCAACGAGATCAGTCAGAACTAAGGCTGACAGAAAACTCCAGAACACACCCAGTGGCCCGTTACAGCTGCGGTCAGTTTCTGACAAAAAATCCCCACTGGCCAGGAGCAGCGGCTCACGCCTATAATACCAGCAATTTGAGAGATCGAGGTGAGCAGATCATCTGAGGTCAGGAGTTCGAGACCAGCCTGGTCAACATGGTAAAACCCCATTTCTACTAAAAATACAAAAATTAGCCGGGCGTGGTGGCAGGTGCCTGTAATCTCAGCTACTCAGGAGGCTGAGGCAGGAAAACCACTTGAACCCAGGAGGCAGAGGTTGCAGTCAGCTGAGATTGTGCCACTGCACTCCAGCCTGGGCAACAGAGCAAGACTCTGTCTCAAAATAAAAATAAAAAAGCCCCCCTGGTCAACAGAAAAGTGACCACGCAAGTCTCCACTGATCACACAGTGCACACTATGTGATTTACAGAGGAAATGTAGCTAACTGCTACCTGGCAGACACTGCCCCGGTCACTCCACACAGGAAGACCTGAAGGGGTCCACAGATGCCAGGCTTTGGGGGAGTTAAAGTTAGGGTGGTTTGAGCTCTGCAGTCACTGAATGGGGCAAAGAAGGGGACAGAGAAGGCTGAAGGCAGCCGCAGGGACTGTTTCCCTGGATGCGTTCCACAAACCAGAACCACCTAGGCCTGTTTCTCTTCAGCAGCTGAGGTGGAAACTGCAAGACAGTGGGGCCCTCCCATCCTCCTCTGCCTGCCCAACTCGACCCCAAACCCACTGTGGCCACACTAATGGCAACACCCCAGCTCTCCCCCATGGCTCTCTCCTCCCTTTCTATTGTGCCCACGAAGCAGCTGTCACCTCCACCCACCACCACCCCCCGGCCTCCCTTTCTATGACCTCTACCTCAGACGCTCCAACCTGCCATCTCCCAGGAGCTCTCAAGAGGTGGTGATTCATCAGCCCCATTTCCTCGCCCGAGCCAGCCTCCGCCTGCCCCCACTGAGGGACAGCCATCGTCCAGGAGCTCACCCCCAGCTCAGCTGCATGTGTCCCTGCACAGGACCCACAAGTATCAGATGGGGAGCAGAGAAGGGCTGTGGATGCAGGAAGCCTCTGTGACTCGGTGTACACCCCAGGACCAACAGATTTGCACAGAAAGCTGCAACTCAGTGGCCAAAAAAGACAGGGCAATGCTTTTCTACAGGTGGTCCACAGTATTTTGCTTGAATGACTCAGCAAACGGAAACTTAACGACCCCCTCCTGCCGCAATGTTTAACCCTCCCATGCAATGTCTACTCCAGCACTAGAGACTCCATTTTCATACATACAATTCTACAGATGGGGAAACTGAGGCAGCAAGTGCTAAGGAACTAGGCAAGGCAAAGTTTGCCTGGTCCTGGGGTCCTCACCACAAGCAGGGCCCTCTGAACAGGACCTGCACGCCAGGCCAGGGCAGCTCCTGGCTGAGTACCACATGGACTACCACAGTGACATACGGGTCAATGTGCTGGGCCCAGTCAGTTTTACATCAGGAATGATGGACACACCACTTTCTGCACTGAATGCTTGTATCATCTTTGAATTCTAAAACTAGCATCAATATTTCTACATCAGAAAAAAAATCAGTTTTCTTAAATAATTGTTGTAATGTCTGGGTGCAAACCTACCCATCTTACCTTCTTCCTATTTGGAGGAAACTTCAGGAAACGCAGCACGACACAGCGCTGTTGGAAAATAAAACAAAATGTGATTAGTATTTGCTCAAAGCCAAGGTGCAAGGTGTCAGTTTGGGGTCCCATCCTCAGTGGACAAAGCCCACAATGAGGTACCAAGGCCAAGAGGCTGGGAGGCCCCCAGGGTGGGGAGGCCAGGGCTGGGACCCAGCAAGGCACGCTGGGCAGCAGGACAACCAAGAACCTTCAGCCTCCAACCCACCAGTCCCCTCCCAGGACTTCATCTTAAGGAAATAATTAAGGAAATAAGTAAACTGGAAATAACCTCAATGTCCAACAATAATGAGATGGTTTAAACACAGTGGGACACATTTCAAACCAGTCAGTGATTTATAAAAAGATCAGTATTTACAGACACAGATTTGTGGTCATCACATATTGCTAAACAAAGAAAGTTACAGAACAGGGCTTATGGAATGAGCCTATTTTAATAAAAAGAGAAACACACAAGCGCGCACACACACATATGGGTATAATTCTACTTGAAGTTCAGAAAACAGGTAACACTGACCCCTTGTGTCCACCCCTTGGACGTGCATGAACAGTTGCTGAGGAAGATTCTAGAAGGGACTGGTCAGAGAATTATGGGTCCACTTACTTTGTGATAATTAAGCTATACTCATGATCTGAGTACTTTTCTGTAGGTATGTTAAATTTCAAGTTTTTAAAATAAAAATTTTTAAATAAAATGAGTATGATTTGTCTACATCAAATGGTCTGAAAGGACATTCAGCACAACTGTAAAAACATCTCCAAGTAGCAATCATTATAATCATTTTTTAAAATTTATCTTTATTTTGAATATTCCACTTTTTTTAAATGTTCAAAAAATACATTGTAAGAACATATATGTAGGAAGGAGAACGTGCCTGGGATGTGTTCTAGCTGCAGTGCAAGGGTGGGAGGTCCAACGCCCTGGGTAGCGCCCCTGCTAAGGCCACAGGGCAAAGCCTAGGCAGGTGGGAGGAAGCAGGCTGCAATGAAGGCTTAGAAAAGGCCATTTTCTAGATCAAAAGATGCCTAAGGAACAACAAAGGCCCTATGGAGCCCAAGCCAGACTCCCCTGTCAGCTCCCCATGGCCCCACTTAGACAATGTACATTGTTGTTCTTAAATCCCAAGCATCCAGCCCCCTGGGCCCCTCTTACTGAGCTCCAATTCCCAGCCAGTGCCATGCTCCTGGCTTGCTGTTCTGCAGACAGCTGTCCCCTCCTTAAGCCCCAAGCTGAGACCTGGAGAAGCCAAGATTAAAGGCATGCATGGTACCGCTGTCCCCTCCTAAGCTGAAGGCAGGTATCAACAATCAATCGTGGGAATTGACTGGCTAAGGATCATTTTAATGGAACTATAATTCCACCAAAATTTAAGGAAAGGCAGAAGTTGATCAACAGAAATTCTAATTCTAGTGGGCTCTCCAGAAGCTCGTACCCCGAAAGTGTATTTGAATCTCACCTGCACATGATGGTGTGTGCTATTTGAGTGTGCCTGACCTGCCTTCCAACATTTAAGCACCAAATACAGAACAGCTCTCCACTGACAGCAGGCATTCAGCGACGCTTTACTAGTGACGTGTAAGTGTGACTGAGGAAAATTAGTAAGTTTACCAGAGTAACCCTGGTCATGCTTAAAAATCAACACAATACGAAAATATATTATATTAAATCCCTAATCAGTGTAGACTGACCCACGCTGCCATGGTGCAAGTTCTCCCCGTCCCTCACACAGGGCAAACCCCACCACTCACAGGGGCCAAGCTTACTCACCCGCCAGACTGCATGCACAGAGCTCTGCAGCATCTACAGGAAAGCAAGTCCTCTCTCGGTTTATCATGGAACTAACTTGTAAGCTGCACAATGGACTTTTGTAGCAAAGCAGTCCTGAGCAGGGTGATGCCAGGCCAAGAAACACGAGCTTTCTCATCGCAGAAATTCCCCACTGTAGCCTCAGAGGAAGGAATTCACTGGGCCCATGAATAGAAATACCAACTACAAGAACACAGGACCCTCTGACCTGGCAGCCTTCACCTGCTAATACAGACTCGGCTTTCCAAAGTACCCTGCCACTGTGTTGCCAGGAAAGGCGGGAACAAGTAGTCTTTTCTGTTTATTTATAAATGGAAATTATAAATTTCCTATGCATTATTATTACACACAAAACTATTCACATAAAGTAGAAGTTAATTCAGAAAGCCATTATCTGGCTTATGAAGAAAAAATTTAAAAAAAATAAGTTGTACAGGGCACTATACAAAGAAAAACCATACACAGGTCCCAGGAGAAAAAGATGTCAGAGCCTAAATGATTGCAGGACTTAGTCCTCAGTCCTTGTGAATAATAAAATAACATTATTCTTCCCACTAGCACTTAATAATTATTACTGCAATAGCCAGCAGGTGCTAACACCACCACTTCAGGCCCCAGGCTACACTCCTAAATTCATCATCTCTAGCCATCTCTCCCTCCAAGGTGGGAAACTGAGTCCCAGTCTACAGAACGAAGGAAGTGGTCTCAGAGAACCCAGGTCCAGCCCCACCTGCTGGCCCAGCCTCAGCCTGGAGAGAAGCTTTGATCAAGATCAAGGCCTTGACTGCAAAAGTCAAGGTCATGTGGGGTAGAGTCAAGTTCAGAGGAGGGCCTGGACACTGGGAGGTTCTCTGAGTCTTTCTGGTGGCCCGGCTCCTCACTGCTACTGAGTCGCTGGCAGGGGCTGAGGGCACTGGCTACTGTGCTGCCCCTCAGGAGAGGGTAACACACAGGCCTTCCAAGCCTGGGCAGAGAAGCCTGAAGCAGCCTTCCTTCTCAGCCCTTCCAGCCCCTTCCTCACATTTCCTCCACCACCACATCCAAACACAGTGGCTTGGCCTCCCTGCTGTCACTCACAGGAAATCTCCTGCTATCTCTTCCCATTATAGAGCCCAAGAGCTACAACCAACCAAGGAAACCTGAATATAGTGATCTGTCCATTTCAAGGGAAACTGCTTTCTCCACCCACCCATTTATCATCCAAAAACTGACACAAGAAACCCACCTACCCACACTCTCCCAGGGGAACTGTATATCAGCCAGTTTTCATTAATACCAAAACTCAGACACACTCAGCTCACCTATCCTGTACAATTCGTGCCAACTGCCCCATGTGAGGGGCCTGATCAGACTGGGCTGGCTGAGGTGAGTGGTCCCCAAGATGTGTCAGGCTGAGAGCTTCAGTAATGCATAGGCCACAGGGCCCCGCTACCCTCATGCAGGCAGCTGGCAGGAAAACTGGTGAAAAATTAACACCGTAGCGGCTCTCATTAGTAGAAAGATACAATGAGTCCAAGGGGCACCCATGGCTGGGGAAGCGGTGTGAGTGCACTTTATGACGTTCTGTGACAACCTCATCACCTAACAACGCAGCTCTCAGAATGCGTCCCTGGTGTTAAGCAATGCTTGACAATAAGTAGAAAAAAAAAGACAAGAAGAAAGGGTACCAAAGTGTTAACAAAAGCTGTTCTCTTCATGGAGAAATACTGAGTGTTTTTCACTTCCTTCCTTCTGATATTCTATATTTTTAGAGAGAAGAAGCAATAATTGGTGTTAAATAAAAATAGAAGGCCACAAAACCCTCAATATATTAAAAGGGACACCTGCCAATGGAAAGCCTGAGGGGGCACCTTATGAGTGGAATTGAAGCTACTAACTAGAAGAGCCTTTCAGGACAGATGAGGAGAGACTTTCCTGCCATCCACAGGGACTCACTCTGGAGGGGTATCACCCACAAAATCAGCTGTTCCAGAGACCCGTCAAAGGACAAGGACGAAAGTCAAGTCTCCCATCAGGCTAAGGAGATAACCTGAAGTTGAGATCAGACAACTTTTGTGGGCAGGGAAGACAGAAAAAGACAACAGCAGCAGGAGTCACCCCTCAAGATGCTGCCCCAGCCTTCCAGAAGCAACGCTCAGCTCTGGCTCCCAAATTGTCAAGACAGACTCCTAGGATGGGCCGTGGGAAATCCCCAATGTGCAGTCTCAAGAGGCTGCCCTCCCTGTAGACCCTCCTCACCTCACCCCACAGCTCCAGCTCCAGCTCTGTCCCAGCCAGAGAAGAAGGCTGCCCAGGGTCTGTCAGTCACCAGGGGCAGGAGGTGCCGAAGTCGCTCACCTTTGCAAACCCAATCAGAAAGCCATGTCCAGGACGCGCAGGACTGTGGAGGGAACAAGAAGCAGGGCTTACAGTACTGGGCTCCAACAGGAGGAGCTCCCAAGGGTGCAGCTTGGCTTCAGCAGAATGTACGGCCTCAGATTCCCCGTACAAAGCCCATTTGACACGGGATGAAGATGTGACATCACAAGATGACTGTGGAGGATGGAAGCCCAGTACTCTGCAGGCAAAAGCAGGGAGGCCAGACTGGAGGCAGCCTTGGGGTAGGGCACAGTAGGTGCTGGCCCCTTATCCAATCTGTGTGGGGCATGTCCTTCTCAAGCCTTGGCGACTCCATCCTGACCTCATGGTGTCCTCTGCAGGACTGAAGCAGGCGCAGGTGTGGGCCATGGGGGAGGTCACACGCCACCCATACTACTACCAGAACATGGGGAGGCCCATGGGGACAGGTACACCTCATGTGTGGGACTGACCCCTATAGGCACGAAAAGCCTGACAGCGTGTAAAGGGGAAGCAGGGCTGCCTAGAGGCCCACAGTGAGGGCCACAAGGAAGTGTGAGCAAGTCTGGGCCCTCACATCTCCCAACTGCTTGGCCATAAGGCAGAAGTGGTCGGGACCAAGGTACAACCTTGCTCTTTGCAGACTCAGAAATAGTGTTTTCCTCACCCTCCTGGATCGCAGTTCTCGGAAGACAGAGGAAGTCACTGGGGAGTTTTGCTCTGACTGCATTCTGACCAAGAAGGGGCTCAGTCAGGCAAGGAAAGTGGATGTGTCACCTCAGAAGGTAAAAAAGTAGGAGGTGAGCCAAAGCCAAACTGACAAACCCCCACGTGCCAGAGAGACACCATCACAGGGCTGACAGTCACCAAAAAGCAGACCTCATCACACAACTGCAGATACAAAGAAAGGAATAAACAAAGAGGGAGCCACACGCACAGCCCTCCAATGAGCTCAGATGAGACAAGGAGGAACCTCACCAGGATAGAAGCCGCATCAGCTGTATTAGCCTAGAACATCACCATTAAAAATCCCAAATGCAGAATACGTCACAGGTTTAAACAAAATGCTAGTTGTAACGGAAAGCTAAGACTATTATTTCAACTAGGTCCAGCTAAAAACTTTAAAAGGGGGTGGCCCAGGCCTTGGGGCATATGTTACACAGCTGGAAAAAAATGTAGATCATAAATGTATGTGCTTCCAGCATCCACAGTAGGAAGTATGACCCAATTAACAGTCCTGAAGGACAAGACAGCGGCTTTCCACCTAACCTGTTCTAAGTGATTCTGTAATGGATATCTTTGTGTATGAGATCTTTATTTATATTTCTAATTATCTCCTTAGAACAGACTACTAGAACAGAAATTAGTAAATCAAAGAGTATAAACTTTTCAGAAATTAATCTTTTTTCCCAAGTATCATACAAATCCATTGTAGAAAATTTAGAAAATATTTAAAAAACAAAAAAAAAAAAGGTAAATGATTCATGATATTATCACAGTCATGGCCACTTAGAACATTTTCATGTATTTTCTTCCAGTCATTTTATAATTATAATCACATTATTCATCTTCTTTTGTAACCTGCTTTTTCTATGTAACATTGTAAACACTTCCTCATATGAAGTGGAATCTAGTATCATTTACTTAATCCATCCACTACAAAATAATCATCTAAATTATTAAAATTTTAATGCACAAAATAATGCCGTATGGTAAAAAAAAAAAAAAGTATGATCTATGAACCAGAAATCTTAAAACACAAGATGAGAAGAGAAACAGTAAGAGGGTACCTGACTGCTTGAACTTCACACCTTCAAAGCCCAAATACCCCAGGCACCAAACAGGTACCAAAGAGACGCCAAAACTCCCCAGGCACCAAAACTCCCCAGGCACCAAAACTCCCCAGGCACCAAACAATTTGCAGAAATTATCTGAAGCTCTCAGACTCTCGGAAAGGTCACAAAACTGGAACAACTGGAAGTGAGCAGCTTTGCTCACACATGTGATCAATGTTCTTTGTTGGTAAGCTGACTAAATGGCAAAGCCTTTCATGTTACCTCTGTCAGTAAGAAGGAAAACATCATGACAGCTTAGTGTCATGACAGGAGTGGGCCACCTTCTGCCTCTGCTCCCCAAGGCTGAGGTGTTCCAGAAGGGGCTCAGTGCCTCAGGCAAGCACATGATCCAGATCTGGACACCTAGGAGATGGAATGACAAACCAAACCTAAAATGACCTTCACAGGACAGGGCACTGAACCAAAACCAACCAGCTGAAGGTGAAGGAGGCAGGTGCAGGCACCACACAGGAGAGAAATCCAGCAGCAGTACATAAAGGGGCAGCCCGCGGACTTCACTAACCTGAGATATGGCTACTAGCCCAAGTACTATACCTTCAGTCTGCAGTGAGGAAACTGTGTCCAGATGGGAAGTGCCCTTGCCCAAGGAGCCCCCATGGGGTCAGTGTCTGGAGCTCCAGACACCCACCAGGGGACATACCAGGCTGCTGAGCACCTCTCAAGCATGCCACAGGGTCTATGTCACACAAGCAGAGAACACCATGGTTACCTGCACCTGGGAAAGTTCACGTGCACAACCATCCCAAACAGAGGCAGAACGCAAACTGACAGGCAAAATGAGAATTGTCCTGGGCCATCTCTGAGAGGAAGGGCCTTGGGGAAGCTGACCACCCTCTGTCAGGAACACTTTTAAATGCCTCTGTATGGTTGGCCTGCTGCTTACCTTCCTGCCCACCCTGAGCACACCCTCCCACCCTCCTGCAGTCCACACCTATCCCCAGGCCCCAGTTCCTACAAGTCCTGTGCTCCACAGAAAGCTCTCTCTCATCCTATGTTTGCATACCACAGAGAAAACATCACTCTGCTCCTTCTAGTGCTGATAGCTCATGACCATGGAGATCTCCTTACCGAGACCCTCGGCTCCTGCAGGACGGGATCAGGCTGGCTGAAGATGCATAATGTTCTCACAGTGGAGGGGATGGCAGTCAGCACAGGACTCATATGGACCTTTCAATTCTGAGAGGAGCTGATGCCCTCTCAGAGAAAGCAACCCTCTCCTTACCTGGAAAAACATGGCAAAGGCCTCCCTCTCTCTTGGACTGAATGAGGTGGATCTAAGGAGTTGAGCAAAGTAGCAGAGTTCACCTGCTCCCACACCCGGCTGAAGGGAGGCCGTGCACACGCTCAGCATCCATGGACCACAGACCCCTCCTGTTCTCCCTCACCCGTCTTCTATCCCACTGACACACACTGTCTGCTTGAACTCAACAGGTCCTAAAAAGCTGCCTTTCAGGAATTGGTCTCTCCTCTTCGGTCTACAGCCTAAGCAAATACACCACAGGGCAGAGCTGGTGGCCAGGCTTGGTTCAGGTTACTATATCAGGCACAGGCTCCGTCTGACCTTAACTTGATGGGAAACATTTTCTCATGAGACTATGTGCAGTGATAATCTTCAATTTCAAATGATGAGCTAAAAACAACAACCAAGCAGAAATGAGCATGGTAAAGCAAATTTAGATTGAAAATAAAGAACAAGGATGGGTACAGTGGCTTACACCTGTAATCCTAGCACTTTGGGAGGCCAAGGCGGGCAGATCATTTGAGGTCAGGAGTTTGAAATCAGCCTGGCCAACATGGTGAAACCCCATCTCTACCAAAAATACAAAAAAATTAGTCAGGCATGGTGGCGGGCACCTGTAATTCCAGCTACTTGGGAGGCTGAGGTAGGAAAATTGCTTGAACCCAGAAGGCAGAGTTAGCAGTGAGCCGAGATTGGCCACTTTACTCCAGCCTGGGAGACAGAGCAAGACTCTGTCTTTAAAAAAAAAAAAAAAAAAAAAAAAGCATGAATAGCATAGGTCTAGAATAGCCTGGCAGCTGCAGGTAAATTTGAAAAGGTGAAAGAAAAAAGAAACAATCATTACAATCAGAACTGTGTAACAGGGGAGGGCCAGGATGCCCTGGAGATGCCTGCTCAGGGAAGGAGGTGGACATATACCTGTCAGGGACATACAGAGGGGTCCAAATGCCAGAGGCAACTGCCTCAAAACCTCTGCTCTTTCAACATAGGTGTCCTTTTGCTCCAAGCCTGAAAATGCTGCTTCATCTGCCACTACTTTTTAAACTTAATATATCAACCCTCACTAAAGAACACCTTGGGTTTACCTAAAATGCACAGATACATCTAATATTACCAAGGAATTGGAAAATCAGCATTTGTTTTGGGAAAGGATTCAGGAGATTGGCACAGTAATCCAACAACAAAACGGACTCACACAGAAACATCCCTCACTTTGCCCAATCTTGGACTACACAAGAGAAAGACGGCCTCAGGTTAGCCTGGTCCATTATTAATTCACCTAAAGATCTTGAGCAAAGCCTGGAGTCTCTGTTCTTTAGTTCCCTGTGCTAATGAGTAACAAAATCCAAAGGCAGAACCTCGGGGCTACCTGGATGTTTGCAGCTTACGCTACAGCTGACCAATGCACCCAGCATAGGAACAACAGAAGCAAGGCAGTCCTCCACCACCTACACTACCCCTGACAAGCTGTTGGACTGGGCCAGTGCCCTTAACCTCTCTTTTCACTTTATCTGTGTGTCTAAGGGGATGACAATAATCACTTGCTAAGCATAACTTGATGGGTTCTTGCTTAACTGATCTTTCCAACAATCCCACAAAGTAAGTTCTATTACCAGTTCCACTTTACAAATGTAGACACTGAGCCTCCACCAGGCAGTGGTAGAACTGAGATTCCTGTGCCTTTAACACCCAGGCTCTAACTCCTCCCTACATGACACCTATCCCCCGCCACTCTCACCCTCCTACCCCACCCCCAACCGGCCAAATTCCGGCGCGGTTGTACCAGGCAGCAAAAGGTCAGAGAGATCTGGGCACTCACACAAACCCACATGCTTCACTCTTGGATTCACCTTTGCGAGTTCTTACTGCAGTTTCTAAAACTTTCACCATCATTGAATTCAGGTTTCTTCAAATTCCAAAAGGTTTAGAAGGGTACCTGTGGACCCCGTCCCCTTACTATTAACAGCGGCAAGAACAGCAATTCCGTAGTCTCACGAGGCTGAACTCTTTTGGTGCTGAGAGTTACAGCACGTTGGGCACTTTGCTTCTGCCTCCAGTGCTGCCCGAGCCCTCGGTCCCAGCTAAGCCTCCGCCCCACTGCGGCCTGGCAGTCCCGCGGGCACCCAGGCGGGAGGCGGCACAGCGCGAGGCTGCGCGCGGCACCGATGGGGCGGGGAGGGGGACATGGAACTGACTCTGAAGGAGAGGGGGAATACTGAGGGGACGAGAGACCGATCGGGAGAAGGAAGGACCTGGGGGAACGAGACTGACCCAGTAGAGAGGGGATACTGGGGTGATGAGGAAGTCACGGGGTTGGGGGGGATGCTGGAGGGTGGGGGAATGGAGAACGGCCGGGGAGGAGGGAGGTACTGGGGGGAACGTGGAACCGACCCTGCTGGGGAAAGGGATAATGGGGACGGGGTAATCCCGGCCGTCTGAGTGAGGTCCCGGACCTGCACGGTACGTCCGCCACTCACCTGCGCATGGGCCACCACCAAGCTCTTATTGCCTTCTCCGTGGTACCCCCATTCATTCTCGTCCATCTTCCCCTCTTCCATGCCCTGGCGCAGCCCTGGCGCCTCGCGGGCTGGGACGCGGGGACGCGAGCTGGGGGCCGCCCGCCTCGCTGGGCACCAGCCGCCGCCGTCGGGGGAGGAGCGCCTGTCAGCTGCCGCACCGGCTCGACCCCACCGCCGAGACTCAGACTGTGGCCGCCGGAAGCCACGCCCCCGGCGCCCTCAGCGCCTGCCATGGCGGAGTTGGGCAACTTCCGGGTTCGTGAACACATCCCTTCCATTGATCGCGGCGGTGGATGGGTTGGCGGCCATCTTAGGTACTGGTATAGTGACTTATTTCCGGAGCGCGGTCTTGGGAACCGGAAGGGAAGCTTCCGGCCTGGGCGCCGGATGTGTAGCTGGTAGGAGGAGCCGGCGGCTGTTCGACGCCGGGTTGTGACTTGGAGTGTCCGGGTGGCCAGAGTGTCTAGGTCTCGGAACCAGTTAGTCGCGGGACCCCAGCAAAGCTCTTGGCATCTCTGAGCTTCAGCTTTTGCTTCTGTAGAACAGGATGTGACTCATTGTACATTTCATGGGGATACCTAACGCGGTCATTTCGGTGGTCCTGTGAGGTGGAAAACTTTGTCCAGCTTTCCACGCGAGGAAACGTGGCTTGGCGACACGACTGGACTCCCCAGTCCCGCTTTTGCCGAAGACTTCGAGGGACGCATTTGGAGCGCGAGGCTCCAGCTTGGCGGTGAGGCGGAGGGCCGACGACCTTCCTTCTCCGAAATTCACTGATTCGGCGTCAAGAATGACACAACCTCGTAGAGCTACCGCATTTCTCAGACTCTTAGTCTCAGGACCACTTTATACTCGTAAAAATGGTTGAGGGCCCCAAGCTTTTACTAATGTGGATTATAGCTGTCGATGTTACCATATTATAAGTTAAAATGCTTTAAAGGTTTTTTTGTTGCTGTTTAAAAGTAAACAACCAGGCGCGGTGGCTTACGCCTGTAATCCCAGCACTTTGGGAGGCCGAGGCAGGCGGATCACCAGAGGTTAGGGGTTCAAGACCAGCCCAGCCAACATGGTGAAGCCCTGTCTCTACTAAAATTACAAAAATTAGCCAGGTGTGGTGGTGAACCCCTGTAATCCCAGCTACTCGGGGAAGCTGAGGCAAGAGAATCACTTGAACGCAGGAGGTGGAGGTTACAGTGAGCCAAGATCGCTCCACTGCACTACAGCCTGGGTGACAGAGAGACTCCGTTCAAAAAAAAAGGAAACATATATTCCCCGCCCACCACCAAAATAAAGGAATGTTATTGTTTTACACTTTTGCAAATCTTTTTAAAATCTGACCTAATAGATTCTCACATGTGCTTTGGCATTCGGTCTGCTGCAATATATTGCACTGGTTGACATATACATTGTGAAGCATCTGCAGTTATATCGTTCACAAAGGACCTGCAGACCCAACTTTGAGAACGGTTGGGCACCTTGCCAGGCCTTGGGAATTGTAGTGAAATCAGGCCAGTGAATCAGGAAAATGAGCTGAAGCCTTTGAGTGAGCATCTCTTTTCCCCGATTTAGGCCTCAAAAGAGAGGCTGGGGCCAGGCATGGTGACCAATGCCCATAATCCTAGCATTCTAGCAGGCTGAGGTGGGCGGATTGCTTGAACTTTGGAATTCCAAACCAGCCTGGGCAACATGGTGAAACCCCATCTCTACAAAATAATAGCTGGGCATGGCAGCTGTGCCTGTAGCCCCAGCTACTTGTGGGGCTGAGGCGGGAGGATGGCTTGCGTCCGGGAAATGTGCCCAGGAAGTTGAGGCTGCAGTGAGCCGTGATCAAGCCACTGCACTCTAACCTGGGTGACAATGCAAGATCCTGTCTCAAAAAAAAAAAGTGGAGGAGGCCGAGTGTGGTGGCTCACACCTGTAATCCCAGCACTTTGGGAGGCTGAGACGGGCAGATCATGAGGTCAGGAGTTTGAGACCAGCCTGGCCAATATGGTGAAACCCCATCTCTACTAAAAATATGAAAATTAGCTGGTCATGGTGGCACACGCCTGTAGTCCCAGCTACTCAGAAGGCTGAGGCTGAAGAATCTCTTTAAACTGGGAGGCAGAGGCTGCATTGAGCCAATATTGCACCACTGCACTCCATCCTGGGCAACAGCGAGACTCCATCAAAAAAACAAAAGGGAAAGAAAAAAGCAGGGGAAGGGGAAGCTGGGTGGGATATTGCTCAGAACCCTCCACAAAGAGGCTGAGAAATGGGGGCAGAAACAGCCACTCCTGGAGGTAAGTAGCCTCCGAAAGAGCAAGAAAGGACCTTAGGGCTCACAAAATTCAGTCCTTCCCATGCCCCCACAAGGCCAGGGGAGCTTAAACATGACAGCAGTTGAGTTTCTCAGCACCTTGCAAAAGGAGAGTTGGGGTAAGATTAAATAATATACTAAGCATTAAAATATTTCCTTGAGTAAGCCTCTGAGGTGCTAGAAATGTTCTGTATCTTGATTTTTCCCCCATGGAGGAGTATTATATCCCTGATAAGTTTAAAATTGACATTATATAGTGATGACAAAAAGCAGATCCAGGCTAGGTATGGTGGCTCACACCTGTAATCCCAACAGTTTGGAAGACCCAAGTGAGTGAACCACTTTGAGCTCAGGAGTTCAAGACCAGCCTGGCCAACGTTGTGAAACCCATCTCTACAAAAAAATAAAAATAAAAAATAGCCCAAGCATGATGGTATACACCTGTAGTTCCAACTACTCAGGAGTCTGAGGTTAGAGAATGATTTGAGCTCAGGAAGTAGAGGTTGCAGTGAGAGCTGAGATCACACCACTGCACTCCAGCTGGGTGACAGAGCCAGACCCTGTCTCAAAAATAATTTTTTTTAAATCCAGTTTGGTTTTATGATTGTTTTTAAATCCACAGGCAACAGCACCTGGGCAGACCATGCCATTTCCCCACAACTTGGGTACTTTGAAAGAAATATGGGGGGCCGGGCATGGTGGCTTATGTCTGTAATCCCAGCACTTTGGAAGGCTGAGGCGGGTGGATCACCTGAGGCCTGGAGTTCAAGACCAGCCTGGCCAACATGCTGAAACCCCGTCTCTACTAAAAATACAAAAAATAGTCAGGTGTGGTGTTGTGCACCTGTAATCTTGGCTACTTAGGAGGCTGAGGCAGGAGAATTCCTTGAACCAAGGAAGTGGAGGCTGCATTGAGCAGAGATCCTGCCACTTCACTCCAGCCTGGGTGACATCGAGACCCTTCTCAAAAAAAGAAAAAGAAATATGGGGGCTAACAGTGGGAATGCAGAGGAGAGGGTTCCCATCTGAGGAGGCTGGAAGAAGAGAAGGCTGGAAAAGAATCATGAGAAACAAATGTCTGTGGTTCTTAAACGACAGTCTTTGGTTCTTACCAGTCTATGGTATTTTGTCATGACAGTCGGAGCCAAGAGAGGGAGCAATTTAATTAGATGTGTTATGCTCTTCCATCTAGGTCCCATATAGATTGCCAACACTTAGTGCTTTCCCCTTTTGTGTTAAAAACGAAGGACAGGCTGAGCGCAGCGGCTGACGCCTGTAATCCCAGCACTTTAGGAGGCTGAGATAGGCAGATCACCTGAGGTTAGGAGTTAGAGACCAGTTTGGCCAACATGGTGAAACCCCATCTCTATTAAAAATACCAAAAATTAGCCGGGTGTAGTGGCATGCAGCTGTAATCCCAGCTACTCAGGAAGCTGGGACAGGAAAATCACTTGAACCTGGGAGGCGGAGGTTTCAGTGAGCTGATCACGCCATCATACTCCAGCCTGGGCAAAAAGAGCGAAACTCCATCTCAAAAAAAAAAAAAGAATAGAGGAAGGGAGGCAAGAAGGAAGAATGCAGAAGAGGACAGAAAAGTAAAATGAAAATGTCTTCCAACCATATTGAAAAGCTATCCAGAAACAGCATTGGTGGAAAGGCATTGGTAATTGTGGAGTACCATATAATGAGTTCTTACCCTACTCTTGCCATTTTTATGTGTGTTTGGAATTTTCCTTACTATGAAAGTATGTGATACCATGTGTTACCCGATATGGCATGGCATGATGAGAAGGACACTTCACCTCTGTGGCATTTTCCTCCAACCCATAAGCCCTTTCTAATCATTAGAGAACATCAAACCCAAACTGAGGGACAGTTCAAACTATCTAACTGAGACTTCAAAACCACCATGGTCATGGAAGACAAGGATAAACTGAGGAAGTGTCACAGATCAAGGAACCCTAAGGAGATATGATGATTCAATGCAATGTGGGATCTTGGATTCCACGGACGTTGGTAGGAAAACAGGTAAAATCCAAATAAAACCTGAAGTTCAGTTAATAGTAGCATACTAATGTTTTGTTTGTACATATGTGCCAGTTATGTGTGTTCACTTTGGGGGAAACGGATGAAGAGCACAAAGGAACTCGGTACTACCTTTACATTTCTGTAAATCTAAAGTAATTCCAAAATAAAAAGTTCATTTACAGAAAAAGAAGACACTCATTGTTCAGCTCCTTTCATAATTAATTAAAATTCAAATAATGAAGTGTCAGCCAGGCACGGTGGCTCACGCCTGTAATCCCAACATTTTGGGAGGCCAAGGCAGGAGGATCACTTGAGGTCAGAGTTTGAGACCAGCCTGGCCAACGTGGTGAAACTCTTGTCTCCATTAAAAATACAAAAACTAGCCAGGTGTGGCAGGCGCCTGTAATCCCAGCTTCTTGGGAGACTGAGGCAGAAGAATCGCTTGAACCTGGGAGGCGGAGGGTGCAGTGAGCCAAGATCACACCACTGCACTCCAGCCTGGGTGATAGCAAGACTCTATCTCAAAAAATAATGAAGTGTCTCATACATCAAAGTGGTGAAACAGTCTTAGGCAGTGTTTGCCATGGGTGAGGGGGAGGGAACAGACAGCACACGTAAGCACTACCTGTGAGGGTGAGGAAGCATTGCAATGTTAAAGTTCAGTTTGGCCATATTATTAAAATTAATGCTGCTAATCTCACTTGAGTCATCATTTCCACAGCTAGAAATTTAATCCTATGGAACTCTCCCTTAAATGCTCAGAGATATGGACAGGGTGTTCATACAGACAGAGGGAGTGATGACAGGACTTGGTTTTCAACTTGGGACACTTAAGGATGGCCTCTGCAACCTGTGTTCTAACAAGTTCCCAGATGAATCTCAGAAGTACTAAATTGTGACATACTCAGAAAAACCATAAAGCCACTAAAAATGTATGTTAGACCTGTTTTGTACTGACCTGAAAGTTGTTCAAGGCCTATGGTTAAGTAAAACAAATGTGTGAGAGTGTATATAAATGAAAAAGAAATAAAGATTACTATTCCTTCTGGAAAGAGTAGAGTAGGAAGAACTAGGGGAGGAAATTCACTTTCGTCTTACATTTACATATTGTTGACTCTTTCACAGAGAATATATTCATGTACCACTCCTCTAATATAATTTCACAAAATGAATAAATCCTCACACATTTCTTACATAAGGTAGATCTAGCTCTATGTTTTGATATGCAGGATGGTCATGATATATTGTTAAATACAGGAACAAATGTATATGTTAGAATAGGAAAGAAAACAAGGAATATGTATCTTATTGTTAACTGAGATTTTCTTTGGTTATAGGGCTACAGGTGATGTGCACTGATGATGCTATATGATTCTGTAACATTTGAATTTTGCATAAAAGATGTGACTTACCTTTCTAATTAGAAACAACAAGAACGTAGCCCTGATGCAGTAGCCTCAGGATACCCAACCAGTTGGAACTGGGTAGCTTTCCTGAGGTCAGACTCAGATATTTGGGTCACCTGAAACTGCCTAGGGTAAGACCCTGCTGTCCTGAGGCAACCCCACCGACTCTGAGGGGACCTCCCAGTGTGATGAGTCAGAGACCTCGGCACACGGCTCCTTCCCACCCAGGAATACAAAGATGGGCATGCTGTTATCTGAATTAGCAGTCACTTTCCTGGGGTCTTGTCAGAGTGTCAGCTCCCCATCCTCTGCCTTAGTACATTTTGTGCTTCTATGACAGAATACCAAAGACTGGCTAATTTATAATGACCAGAAACTAATTACTCACAGTTCTCAAGGCCGGGAAGTCCCATATCAAGATGTCAGCATCTGGCAAGGGCCTTGCTGTGTCATCGCATGGGAGGCATCACATGGCAGAAGGGTAGAGAGAGAGTAAGAAAGGACTGAACTTGCCCTTTGAGTTTTTTATTTCATTTTATGTTTTGCAGTCCAGAGGTCTTTTATTTTTGTAACACCTATTACGCGGTAAATTCGGGGGGAATAGGTGCCAGCAGCTCAGGCTTGTTTACACTGGCTCTTGCAAAGTGTGCTGCTCTGAGCGGAGCAGGCTGGCACGTCAGTTGGACCCAGGTACTTTCTATTTGTCCTTCTTTTTCAGGTCATTTTCCTTCACTGTCTTGGCTATCTTGGCTCTTAGAGAGCTTAATGTGCTCAATACGTGCATTAATTATCTTGGCAAGAATCTTGCCCTTGTTTACAGCAATGCCAACAGCATGCTGAGTAACAGTGTGGACTGCTCCAGGTTTGCCACAGTAACATTTGTGGGCATTCCTTTTTGAACAGTACCTATTCTTTTGATATCTACAGTATCACCTTTCTTACAGATTTGCATGTATGTGGACAAAGAAATAACTCTTTGTTTTCTAAAAGGCTTAGATAACATATATTGGGGGCCTTTCCTCTTCCCTTTGTCTTCATCATTTTGTCAAATTACTGGAAGATGGCTCTTCCAGCCAAAAGGCCGAACTTGCCCATTTAAATGGCATTAATCCCACCCATAAGGACAGAGCCCTCATGGCCTAATTACCTCTTTTTTTTTTTTTTTTTTTTAAGACAAAGTCTTGCTCTGTTGCCCAGGCTGGAATACAGTGACGCTATCTGCGCTCACTGCAACCTCTGCCCCATGGGTTCAAGCAGTTCTCCTGCCTCAGCCTCCCAAGTAGCTGGGACTCCAGGCGCACGCCACCACACCTGGCTAATTTTTGTATTTTTAGTAGTGACGGTGTTTCACCATGTTGCCCAGGTTAGTCTCAAACTTCTGGGCTCAAGTGGTCCCTCACCTCAGCCTCCAAAAGTGTTGGGATTACAGGGGTGATCCACCATGCCTGGCCTCTAATTACCTCTTAAACATCCCACCTCTTGGCTGGGCATGATGGTTCATTCCTATAACCCCAGCACTCCGGGAGGCCAAGGTGGGTGGATCACCTGAGATCAGGAGTTCAAGACCAGCCTGGCCAACCTGTCAAAACCCTGTCTCTACTAAAAATACAAAAATTAGCTGGGTGTAGGGTTACACACCTGTAATCCCAGCTACTCAGGAGGCTGAGGCAGGAGAATTGCTCCAACCCAGGAGGCAGAGGTTGCAGTGAGTCAAGATTGTGCCACTGCACTCCAGCTGTTTTAAAAAAACAAAAACAAAAAAACAACTCGCTGTACTCTGTAACCTATTAAAGGTAATATATGTACATATGTGCGTATGAAATTCAAAAAGGTTACATTTATAATATATAAATATAATATAACTGGTTATATTTATCTACCATTTATATAATGGTATGTAAATGGTTATATTCCTCAAAAAATAGCAAATGACAGAGAAGCGTGAGGAGGGAGAGTTAATGAGGTAGGGACACTATCAGCAAGACAAAGGCCAGGAGAAGGCATCTGTTCCGGGCAGAACTTTGAGGGTCAGAGACGGAGACCATGCTTATGGAGGACAGAGCAGCCCTGCAGGCTGGGGCGGGGCGTTAGGCCTGGAGAGAGCCCTTGGACCTTGTGACATATTTCCCTGGTTTGACTAGGGGAGAGGAGAGAAGGGACACAACCATCCGCTGGACACCCTTCTCTTCACGTTCCCTGGACAGAGCCCTCCGTAGGCAGGCAATTTTGTAGCTGAGAGAAGGATCAAGAAACATTACAGCAAGCCTGGAGTTTAACAGGCTTGGAATTGGCTGCAGGGCCCCACTGACAATGCTGGAGCGGGACCCACTGAAGCAATGAGGATGTACTCCCACCCCAGGTTTCAGGGAATAGCAACAGGCAGAGGCTTCATAGAACACAGGGCCACAGACCTTGGCTGTGGACAGAGGGTGGAGGGTTGGTGCAGAGTGAGGCTCTGAAGGGTTGGAAGAGAGGAGGCCAAGCGAGGCCGCAAGGAGGCTCCAGGGAGCTTGCATGGGAACCCCACTGAAGAAGCAGGTGCAGGCCAGCCAGTTGCCGGGGTGGAGGAAGGAGGAACCCTTGGGAACCTTCCAGAGGACTGGTGGGAACAGCGATGGCTGGTCCCAGGCAGACAGAAACTTCCTTGAGTCACAGGGTTATGCAAGTGCTGTAGGCAGTGGTGACAAAGAGCTGGATTAAGTTGTAGGCAGACATGGCCCTCTCTGTGCCCGAGAGAGAGACTGTGCAGGAATGTGTCACCATCCATGCATATGAAGCCAATGCCTGCACCCCAAGGCCTCCGGCACTCTGGTGTGGTTTCCAGGCACTGGGTGGGTTGCAGGGGGACCTGCTGGGAAAGGGCTGAGAGACGCCCAAGGGTGGAGAATGGGGCAAGGGCCAGCCTACACCAGGTGCCAAAAACTACGGGATGATTCCAGGGCAGGAACCATGGGGGCCCATGAGCAAGCAGGGCTGAAGGAAACTAGAACTGACAGAGCTACCTTGGGGGCCCCACTTGACTCCAGGAAGATGCTCCTGCTTGCAAGACCAAGGAGAAGCAGAGTCCCCCAGGGACGAAAGTTAGAGGAGGTGGCAGGCAGCGCTGGGCAGAGGGAAGGAAGGGGATGCCTGGTTTAGGGCTGCTCCCTAGGGAAACCTCTCTGCCCAGGGCATCCTCATAAAGATGCCTGGGACCCAGCCCCTCACTGAGCCTTGCTTCTCCTCCCTCTTATAAGCTCCCATTCCAGGGGAAGGATGTCTTTCCCCAGCCCAGTGGACAACACCAGTGAGTTCTGTCCTCGGCCTCTTTCAAGGGGACCCACCTCAAGTTAGCACTGTGCAGACCCAGCCAAGCTTCTTATAATCAGCCCCAACACGCAGAAATGACTCTCAGCCCTCAGGAATGTGAACCTGCTTCACCACATCAGCAGCCAGTCAATTGTATTATCAAAATAATTAGAAAACAGCTAAACCTAGCAGGCCACAGAGTCCCTGGATTTGCTGATCAAAGGCTTGGTTCCACAGCTCTCTGACATTCCAAGCATAAACACTTGACAATAACCACTGGGGAGAGCCCATGAGATAACACACATCCTTCTCTACACTGCAGGGCGTGGTCTTACCTAGTGCAATCCCTCCAGGGACAGTTTGGCAATATCTATTAAAATATAAAGTATGCAAAAGCCCTTTCATATAAATTTATCCTAGATACACCTTTGTATCAAGATGAATGCAGCTCCTTCCTCCATGCCAGGGTTTCTCAATCTCAGCACTGCTAATATTTGGACCAGAGAATTCTGGCTTGGGGAAGGCATTGTTCTGGGCGTTGTAGGATGGTGTGATGGTAAATGTCATGTGTTAACCTGACTGGGTGTGTCTCTGAGGGTGTTTCTGGATGAGATTAACATTTGAATTGGCAGACTGCTTGTTTTAGTCCATTTGGGCTGCTGTAATAAAACACTACAGACTGAGTGGTCTGTAAACTACAGAAATGTGTTTTCAAAGTCCTGGAGGCTGGAAAGTCCAAGATCAAGGAGCCGGCGGATTTGGCGTGTGAAGAGGGCCCCTTCTCACTGTGTCCCCACGTGGTGGAGGGGGGAAGGGAGCTCTCTGAGGCCTCCTTTATAAGGGCACTGATCCCATTCCCAAGGCTCCTCCCGCATGACCTAATCATCTCCCTAATGCCTGATCTCCTAATACCATCACCTTGGGGGTTAGCCTTCAACACTGAACATTTGGGGGACACAGACATTCAGACCACAGCACTGAGTGAAGCCGACAGTCCTCTGCAAGGCGGGCAGGCCTCATCTCTCTGTTCAGAGGCCTGAATGGAACAAAAATGCGGCTCCTCCCCTGAGTAAGAAGAAACTCCTCCTGCCTGAGGCCTTCAAACTGGGACATCAGCTTTGTCCTGTTTTTAGACTCAAACTGAAGCATCTCCTCCTCCTGGGTCTCAAGGCTGCCGGCCTCTGGCCTGGAACACACATCAGTGTCCCTGGGTCTCCAGGCTGCCTCCATAGTCGCGTGAGCCATGTCCTTATAAAAGGTCTCTTTCTCTCTATATACGTGTAGTACCAGTTCTGTTTCTCTGGACAACCCCGACTAACACAGATGGTGAGCAGCATTTCTGGTATTCATTCACTAGATGCCAGTAGCCACCCCCAGCCCCCAGTTGCAACAACCAAAAATGTCTCCAGACTGTCCTGGATGGCACCTGGGGGAAAATTTCCTGGGTGAGAGCCACCACTATACACGTTCCCGGGAAAAAAGATGCAGCTCCCTTGTTCAGGGTGCGCGTAGGGAGAGCCCGCATCTTACCCTGAGTGAGGAAGACTGGGAGCTCCAATGGGCGTGGGGGCCAGATGGACAGAAGGCAGACGAGAAGCGACACAGAGAAAAGGCCAGCCACAGCACGGCAGGACTAGAACACTTCCGACACCCAGAGTTGTGGGGCTAAAGCAATACCTACTGCACCTACAGAGAGCTATGCCAAGGCAGCCGTCAGAAGGCACCCACCGTAGAACTTACTATGAGCAAAACTGGAAACCACGTCTGTGGCTGTCAGCAGGGACCGTTCACCCTACAGTGCAGCTATGTGTCAGGGAGACACTCTGCAGGCGTTCATAGAAAAGAGGGAGACCCTCCACGTCATTGAGCAGAACCTCCAGGTGCAAGACAACATGTAGAGTATGGTGCCTTCTGGCCCACAGCGGTGGCTCACGCCTGTAATCCCAACACTTTGGGAGGCTGAGGTGGGCAGATGACTTGAGGTCAGGAGTTTGAGACCAGCCTGGCCAACATGGTGAAACCCTGTTGCTACTTAAAATACAAAATTAGCTGGGCGTGGTGGCAGGCACCTGTAATCCCAGCTACTGGGGAGGCTGAGGCAGGAGAATCACTTGAACCTGGGAGGCAGAGGCTGCAATGAGCTGAGATTGTGCCACTGCACTCCAGCCTGGGTGACAGAGACTCCGTCTCAAAAAACAGTCAATCAGTAAAAGTACGGCACCTTCTGGTTGCGTTTTACGGAAAAGATATGTAGAAAAAAATATTGCAAAGTTAACACAAGAAGCTGTTGACAGGCTTTTTTCAGTGAGGAGATGGACAGTGTATTTGTAACGTGTTTAACTATTCTGTTGTATTCCTTTTCACTTCTTGAGGTTAAGGATGTGATCTGAGCGGTGGCATTATACACTGTTTCTTCCTTATGCTTTTCTGTGCTTAACCTGACGAACAAAACTTACAGTTCCAGCATTTTTTAAAATTAGTTTATTTTTTTGAGACAAAATCGATCTGTCACCTAGGATGGAGTATAGTGGCATGGTCTCAGCTCACTGCAACCTCTGCCTCCCGGGTTCAGGTGATTCTCCTGCCTCGGCCTCCTGAATAGCTGGGATTACAGGCACCCACCACCTTACCCAGCTAATTTTTTTTTGTATTTTTAGTAGAGACGGAGTTTCACCATGTTAGCCAGGCTGGTCTCAAACTCCTGACCTCAAGTGATCCACCCACCTTGGCTTCCCAAAGTGTTGGGATTACAGGCATGAGCCACCATCCCCAGCCTAGCAAGCTGACTTTATACAATGATGCAAAGGACAAAGCATGGGAGACACACTTGGAGAACAAACTTGGAGACATGCACTGCCTGATTTCAAAACTCCCCACAAAACTTCAGTAATCAAGATAGAATCATTTGTGGGCCGGGTGCGGTGACTTATGCCTGTAATTCCAGTGTTTTGGGAGTCTGAGGCAGGAAGGTCACTTGAGCTCAGGAGTTCAAGACTAGCCTGAGCAACACAGTGAGACCCTATCTCGAAATAAAAAAAATCAGTCAAGTGCATGCCTGTGGTCCCAGCTACTCAGGAGGCTGAGTTGTGAGGATCTCTTGAACCCAGGAGTTAGAGGCTGCAGTGAGCTGTGATCATGCCAAGTGGCACTCCAGTCTGGGTGACACAGCAAGACCCTGCTTCAAAAAAAAAATTCTCTTCAACAAAACCTACCATTAAGAAATGAAAAGACAAGGTACAGACTGGAAGAAAATAACTCAAAATGATACTCTGGCGGCTTTGCATCTTAGCAGTGGCATTATGCACTATTTCTGTGACCTTCCTGCCTCAGACTCCCAAAACACTGGAATTACAGGCATAAGTCACCGCACCCGGCCAACAAATGATACTATCTTGATTACTGAAGTTTTGTGGGGAGTTTTGAAATCAGGCAGTGCATGTCTTCAGGTTTCTTCTCCAAGTATGCCTCCCATGCTTTATCCTTTGCTTCATTGTATAAACTTAAATCCAGAGAAAAACAAACTCTCACAATAATAAGCAACACACACAATTTTTCCCATTGAAGGCAAAAGGCCTGCCAGTTCACAACTACAAATTACAAATGTCAGATAACAATTAAAATGTGCTGAGTTAGCAGAGAAATGCAAATCAAAACCCCAAGAGAGACGACTACACCAGAGAAGCCAAAATTAAAAAAGACCAATGACTGGGTACCAGTGGCTCACGCCTGTAATACTAGCACTGTGGGAGGCCAAGGCAGGCGGATCAACTGAGGTCAGGTGTTCAAGACCAGCTTGGCCAACATGGTGAAACCCCTCCTCTACTAAAAATATAAAAATTATCAGGGCATTATGGTGCATGCCTGTAATCCCAGCTACTCGGGAGGCTGAGCCAGAGAAGCACTTGAACCTGGGAGCTTGAACCAAGATGGTGCCATTGAACTCCAGCCTGGGTGACAGAGCAAGACTCCATTTCAAAAAAAAAAGACCAACCACGCCAATGGCTGGAGAAGATACAAAGCCACCAGAGGCCTCACACAGTGGTGGTGGGAGTGGATGCTGTGCAGCCACGGGTGGAGAATCACTGGGTGGTTTCAGACAAAGCTGGATGTACACTTAACTCACAACTCTGCAGTTCAGCTCCACTCCTAGGTATTCACCCAAGGGAAATGACACCTATGTCCCAAGAAATATCATAACTGGATGTTCACAGTGTTTTTGGTTTTGATAGTCCCAACTGGAAACTATTTAATGTCTATCCATGGATGAACGGGTAAAGTATATAAGATCCTGCTCTGCAAAAGTGAGGCACAGACTACTGGTGTGTACAACACCCATGAGTCTCAGAAACATCTGAGCAAAAGAAATGGCAAAAGTCATCCCCAACAGAAGGCAGATCAGTGGTTGCCTGGGACCAAGGGTAGGGACTGACCTCAAAGGGCACGGGAGGGCTTTGTGGAGTCACAGACATGTTCCATATCTTTATTGAGATATTGGTTACACTTATCAAAAGAGATCAAACTAAACTTACATGGGTACATTATCTTGTATGTATATCTCAATAAAGTTAATTTTAAAAAATCTGGGTTCAGCTGGGTGCAGTGGCTCACGCCTGTATAATCCTAGCACTTTGGGAGGCCAAGGCAGGAGGATCACCTGAGGCCAGGAGTTTGAGACCAGCCTAGGCAATATAGCAAGACCCCATCTCTAAACAAAAAAAAAATATTTTTTTTGAGGCAGGGTCTCACTCTCTTGCCCAGGCTGGAGTGCAGTGGCGCAATCTTGGCTCACTGCAGCCTCAGCCTCCTGGGCTCAAGTGATCCTCCCACTTCAGCTCCCTAGTAGTTGGAACTACAAGCATGTGCCGCCAACACCTGGCTAATTTTTGCAATTTTTTTGTAGAGACGGGGTTTTGCCATGTTGCCCAGGCTGGTCTTGAACTCCTGGGCTCAAGTGATTCGCCCTCGTTGGCCTCCCAAAATACTGGGATTACAGGCATGAGCCACTGCACCCAGTCACATTTTTTTTTTTAATTAGCCAGGTGCAGTGGCGTAAGCATATAGTCCCAGCTAGGTGGGAGGCTGGGGTGAGAGGATAACTTGGGCCCAGGAATTCAAGACGGCAGTGAGATGTGATCGCGCTACTGCACTCCAGCCTGGGCAACAAAGCAAAACTGTATCAAGCAAATAAAACAAAACAAAAAGACAAAACCATGTTGGTAAGTATTTAAAAATCTGTAAAAACCACCGTTAGTTGGGGAGGATGTGAAGCAAAGGGGCAGTGGGACGTGGTACAGCCACTGTGAGAGGACATATTCTCCATAAAGGGGACCTGCCCACTCCCACTCCTGGAGCACCTGCTGTGCGTGGATGCCTAGGGCCAGAGCACAGTGCTCATGGCAGCCTTGTTGGTGACAGCAAAGCCCAGAAATGACCCAGACAATCATTAACAGGGACACACTCAAACAAAGGAATACTATACAGCTGTGAACATGGACAACTGCTTCAGATGCTCATGTGAAACAAACGCAGCAATATAATGCTGAATTTAAAAATCAAATTGCAATAGAGGACAGCGAGATCGATATCATTTATACAAAGTTCAAAACCTATAAAACTAAACAAGATTGTTTGGGGACTACACATTGGTGGTAATCAATCTAAGCTGAAGAAAGAGGTATGCACAGTGCACACAGGAGAGGCTGGGAGGTGGCGGGGGGTAGGACTACTCCTTCTTAAGCTGGATGGTGGGTGTTTGCTTCACTATGCCATAGTTCTTATCTGTGTTATTATGTACTTATGTATTATTAACAAAGGGGAAAGTGGATGTCTCAGATGATCCCCCACTTTTTTATTTTTAGAGAGTCTCACTCTGTCACCCAGGCTGGAAGCAGTGGCATGATCTTGGCTCACTGCAATCTCTGACTCCAGGTTCAAGTGATTCTCCTGCCCCAACTTCCCCAGTAGCTGGGATTACAGGTGCCCACCACCACGCCTGGCTAATTTTTGCATTTTTAGTAGAGATGGGGTTTCACCATGTTGGCCTGGCTGGTCTTGAACTCCTGACTTCAGGTAATCCACCCACCTCGGCCTCCCTGAGTGCTGGGATTACAGGCATGAGCCACTGTGCCCAGCCTTCAGATGACCCCTTAAGCTGATGGCACCGGCAGTGCCCTGAGCCACGGCACACACAGGAAGCAGCAGGAGCTTACAGCAGCTCTCTGCACCCCAGGGATGCTTCTCAGGGGTCTGGTTTGCATCTGGACCCCAGCTGTCTCTTATCACCTTCAGGATGTCTTGAAATTAGCTCAGACATCCCATAGCAAAATTCATTTTAATTCACTTCATTTCAGCTCCATTGTAGGAGGCTGCCCTGAAAGCAAACAGCCCATGCCCTCCCAACAAATGCACACACAGATGCACCCCGGAAAGAAGTGGAGAGTGGGAGTCCAGTGTTCAAATGAGCTGCAAGTCCCAGCTACCCGATCAAATAACCAGGGGCCATCCTAACAGCCACCACAGAAACTCCCACTGAAGCACCGGGGGAGCCGGGAAGCTCAGGGTCATGCGTGCTCCGGCTATGGATCTGCAGCCGGGGCCTCAGGAGGGCTCCTGAGCAGGAAGCTGGGCATGGACGCCCGTGGAGGAGGGAGGGAAGTTAGGGCACACGGCTTCTCCGTTCACAGTGCTGGGCTTGAGTCAGTGGAAATGCGTTTCTGGACCTCAGTTTATGCCTCAACAAAAGTTTAATTTACTGTCTAGTAATTTTTTTTTTACAAGTCAGCCTGGGTCTTGGGGAGCTGCCCAGCCAGTTTCCCTCCAAAGCAACTGCCTTTGGACAAGGCTGAGGCAGGGCCCAGGGCATACTCCTCCCCTGCTCCAGGCCAGGGGACCAGAGGGTTCTCTGGTGCAGACGCAGCCCCTTGAGGCTCACCCGGGCCCCTGCAATTGCACCTGCTGTCCTGGCATGGACGCTGCGAGAGTCTAGCAGCCCTGCTGACAAGGCAGCTCAGAGCCCAGGACCCAACAGGCACAGGAGGCGGTCTGTGCTAAAAATGGTGGTCTTTGAGGTTGGGCGGTAGTCTGTGGTGAGGGTGAGACGGTCTCTGGTGAAGGTGATGGCCTGTGGTGAGGATATGGTCTGTGGTGGGAGTGGTAATCTGTGGTGAGGGTGGTGGTCTTTAAGTATGAGTGGTGATCTGTGGTGAGGGTGGTGTGGTTTTCGGGGT